>JASAMX010020378.1:0-79635 GCA_030248175.1 Microlaimidae sp. YZB2_3 | reverse complement strand
CTTTTATTCTCCAGATAAACGGATACAAAATAATATTAAAACCAGTTATGTCTCTATCAGCGACAACATATAACAACACAACAAAGTATCCGACTGTTTACTAAATATTAGAAGAAATTTTTTTTGAAAAGTAGCATTGCACAACTTGCCTTTTTTTGTTGCCTAAAAAGCAGCATTGACTGCAAAAAAATCGCAATCTTTACCAAAAGAAAAATAATACTGGAAGAATAATCGCTGCGAAGAAAAATTAGAAAATGGCAAATTTTTGCAGAAAAGTCGCACAAGGTTTTTTCACAAAACAACTTTTATAACAAAATTTTGGCCAAAATTTGGTGTACAGTACAGACGGAAAATCTCTATATTCTTGCTATCACTAAGTATCATGCCTCAGAGGTTTTCAGCCATTCGAAATGGAGGAAGCTTCGTAGCTTCAATTCTTAAAAGATTATCTTAAGCTTATTCAACTTCGAAATAGGTACAATAGGAGTTATCTGAGTCGTATTTTTGGAGATTTTTCTGATAATTTAAAAAATTTTGTTTGCAAAAAATTTTAAAAAAATAAACATAGGTGGGCAGCCTCCCAGATTTTTTTTGAGGAGGGGGCGGGGGGTATACTCGACCTCCGAAATTTAGAAAGGGTTGTCCCAAAATTTTTTTTGTGCATACCCCAAATACCCCATTTGTAACGTTTTTAGTACTGGGACCCCCAAATTGTATGGGGGTGTCCGAGGTAACCCCAAATTTTAGGGGGGGTGTCGGCAGTTTCGAGATTTTTGGGGGGTATAACCCCCACCCCCCCTGTGCCCACCTATGGTCTTTAGTAATATTTAAGAAATTAGGACGATGGAACAAAACTAAAGTGGGGCTTCATAGCTCTATGTATGATGTTTTGTAGCTGTGTTTGAAAGTATGGAGCTGGTGTCCGGAAATTTGAACGCCAGCACTTAAACGCCGAGCAGGGACGTAGCCAGGGGGGCGGGGGGCGGCCGCCCCCCCCCCCCGAAACGATCGGACAGTAGGAAAAATAAGGATAGTGGTTGGGAGGGGGGGGCGCCTCGCTAATCGGGAGGGGGGGCGCCTCGCTAATTTTCTAGCGCCTCGCTAATCGCTCGGCGCCAAACTTTAAAATAATTTTAGTACTCCAATGGACCCCCAAAAACCAAAAATTTGTTCCGCTTCGCTTCGCTCAGCGGTCACTTTCTATAGTATACATACATATATATCTCGTTATTTATGTTGCCTGATGCTAATGTTATTTCAAAATTAGTACAATAATTTTTATAAGTAATAAGTACTACACAGAAAGCAAAACAAACAATCATATTGGTTCATTTATGTACCTCTCCCCTCCTAAATTTTCCTGCCGCTTATAGCATTGGCTCGGATTTTTTTCATATTCCCTAGAAAACATGGAGCCGAGATGCTGCTTATGTGCTTTGGTTTACAATGTGGGTTTAGCCAAGGGGTCTGAAACTAACGTCTCTAAATTCCTTTTTTGTAAAATCCAGGCTCTGCCAATGTGTGCTTATGTAATTTTTAACTAAGAAAACATGTTTTTACCGCTAAAAACATTAGATAATAGGTTATTAGGCCAAAAACAGTGTATTATACAGCTTTATCTACGTTTATCCCAGCTTTTTTAACGTTTTCAAAAGTTATGGGGGGGCTCCGCCCCCCCCCCTAATTTTGGGGGGGGGGCGGTGTCGCCCCCCCCCCCGAAATTTTTTTTTGTACTACAATCCGCCCCCCCCCCAAAATGAAACTCTGGCTACGTCCCTGACGCCGAGCATTTGACCGTCAGCATTAGAACGCAGCGCACATGAACGCCGAGCATTAGAACGCTAAGTATTTGACCGCTGCAGGATTGCATATAAATTTTATGCAAATTTTTGTTTTCCGCTACCTTTAGAAAATTATATCGACACAGCAGTACGACAATATAAACTTCCCCAAAGCCAAAACTATAGCAAACTCCCGCAATAACGTCAAAAAGCGCGTTTATCATCTTAGTCGCAAAATTTTGCTCGTGACAAAAAAGCATAAAATTATTCGTTTAATTTTTAGGTTTTGTTTAGGCTTAGGAAAAAACGTTTATCTTAAATAAACAAACCATTAATTAACAAATTTATTATGAAAATTTAGCTCGATTTTTAGGTTTTGCTTAGGTTCAGGAACTACAGATATAAAATCCAATCATAACTAAGTTTTTTCTTTGATTTTAGGTTTTAGCTTAGGCTTACAAAAAAATTAGATTTTTGACTGATTGTTTATTGCCAAAACAACATTGCTTTGTTTAAATATTTTATTGAAAACATTTTTTTTATATTCTGTTGAGTTTTTTATTATTCTTAGGGGAGTTTAATCTACTTTGGTGGGGAGTTTTAACGTATTGTTTAAAGCGACGCGTACTGCAGCGGTCTAATGCTCGGCGTTCAAGTGCGCGGCGTTATAATGCTCGGCGTTCAAGTGCTGGTGTTCAAATTTCCTAAAATCATGGAGCTGCTAAGAACATCCTGTAATTAAAATGGAAGACCAATTCTCACTTCATCATTAACAATTTAAAAAACGAGTCTATTGATTGGATACATACTTTAAAAGCTCAAACACAATTTAGTAATTAACTACCTGAATATGAAACCAACTTAAACAATCAAACAAAAAATTAATATCACTAACAGTAGGAAAATTAAGTCGGGGAAGATTAAAAATAAATAATCAGCGTTCCCTTCATAAAAATACTGATATTTACCTCAGCCTTAACTTCTCAAGTGAAAAAGACACCGTAAGTTTGGGTTATTTTAAAATATAATCAATATTAAAGTAATAGAATGAAATGAGATAATTAAAAAAGCTTAGCTTAAGTTAAAAAACCTTACCAACCAACCAGCCTAACAAACCAATTTAATTACTCGAAATAAAGTTAAGTTAACCAACTTTTTCTTTTGTTTTTTTAGCTCTAGGTTAGTCCACTTAGTTAGCTCACAATTGAGCTCGGAGCCTAGAACTAACTTACAATATTTAAATTTATATCCTAAATAACCATAATATTAATAATTTTATAAATGCCTGTAAACAAAAAAAACTATCACATCTCTAAAGCCTCGCACGATTTTCCTTTTTTTTCAGCGGCAAGACAAGATATTTAGACATATTGCAAAAGTGCCCAAATAACCAGAAAGACGCGTAGGTTACAAATACAAAACCTGCCAAGCATTTCAGTCTTCAACATTTTCAAGTTTCCAAAAAAAATAGCTGCGTCTTAATCGGTGCCATTTACTACCGTTTACCATAAATTAATAATAAAGTTTGTCCATTATTATCAAAAAAACCACGTCCATTCCTTACTAAAAGTTTGAAACTAGATTGCTTTTACGTTTTATAAGTCCATGATAAAGACGATTGAATCAATTGCCAATTAAATTAAGTTGTCCTTTAATTGTAAGCTTTATTAAAATATATCCGGGCATCCATTCCAATCCTGAGTTTTTTTCCTATCCCAATATTCACCTTTAAATACGTGAATAACCATATCCGAGTATTCGTCTTTTTCTTTATGAAACCAGGTCGGCTGGTAATGTTTATATGGCAAACCTAAACAAAACACTAACAGACATGTGCACTGCCCCCCCGGGGTTAAAACAGGGGGGGGGCAATTCGAAATGGGGGGGGGTACGGGGGGGCAACTTTTTTGAAACGGGGGGGGCCAATAAAAACGGGGGGCAAGCAGGGGAGAGAAGAAAAAAAAAGAGAGAAAAAAGGAGAGAAAAAAGAGAAAAAAAGAAGGGAAAAGAGAAAAAAGGGACAAAAAAAGCGAAAATAGAGGTAAAAATAGATCTAAAATGGCTTAAAATACATTGAAATAGGCTAAAAACTGCAAAAAATTCGCGATGATGGCGTCATCATAGGTCAAAAATGGCGTCATATTTTTAGGGTACTTTTTCATTTTTTGGCGGGGGGGGGGGGGCAATAAAAAGGGGGGGGGCAAATCCGCCAATAAAACGAGGGGGGGCATTTTCAGACCGTGCACAGGTCTGCACTAATATAATAAAGTAATAAATAGAAAAAAAACATGAAAATTGTTTAAACGAAGGATTTGACACAAAGTATTCCAATTTTCGGTTTCAAAAAAACGTCTTAAAGTAAAACGCATTTTGTTTAGTTTAATCTTATTGAAAATTAAATTAAATATACATTTTTAAAATGACCAAAGACCAGTAACCAAAAATGATCCTCAATTGAAAACTTTGATTTAAAAAATAACCCAGTTATTTGCATTAGATATAGGAGAACTTTTAACAAATCTGTACATACACTAATACCTCAAGGAAAAAAATGTAAATATTATACAAAAAATGTTAGTTGCTGTATTATGTCTGTTTAATGTTTGTCCAGACCTGTGCAATGCCCCCCTGGGGTTTAAACGGGGGGCACATCCGAAACGGGGGGGGGCACGGGGGCAACCTTTTTGAAACTGGGGGGGGGGCAATGAAACGGGGGGGGCAAAGGAAGGGGGGAAAGAAAAAAAAAAGAGAAAAAAAAGGAGAAAAAAGAATGGAAAACAGAAAAAAGGGACAAAAAAGCGAAAATAAGGTAAAAATAGGTCTGAAATGGCTTAAAATACATTGAAATAGGCTAAAAACTGCAAAAAATTCCGATGATGGCGTCATCATAGGTCAAAAATGGCGTCATAATTTTAGGGTACTTTTTCATTTTTTGGTGGAGGGGTGGGGGGGGCAATAAACGGGGGGGGGGGGGTGGGGCAAATCCTCCAATAAAACGGGGGGGGGGGGCATTTCCAGACCGTGAACAGGTCTGTTTGTCAGAGGTTCTTTTAGCGACATGCCACTAATAGATGAAAGAAATTTAAAAGTAACTACGACTAAATTATAATTTTTGTCGTGATCAATGCAAACAAAACATTTTACCGCACTTTATAATTAATTAATCATTGATTACTTTTAACTGTTAAATTTTTAACTGTTTAATTTTAATAAAACAATTGAGTTTAGATTTTCAATTTCTCATCTTAAACAGTTTTATTCTACGGGTCATAAAATAGCTTCTCCTAAGCTAAGGGGCGATCACCGAAAATCAAACTAGTACAATAATAGAGACATTTCAGTGGTAACATTTTAAGCAACCAGTCGTTTTTGAGTATTAAACCAAAGTATATTACATTTTACCGCATTATTTATTAAAATGTGTTTTTTATAGTTTAAAACATTTAATATAATTTAAAAGATTGCAATACATTAAAATCTCACCTTTCATCATGGCCTCCTCTGCTTCAGTTTCCCATCTTTTCCGCTTTTGGCGCTGCTTGTCTTCGAGGCGTACTTTTTCAACGTTGGCTTGATCTGAAATATCGACGCACTAATTACAGTTACTAGCAAAGCAAAGCAAAGATCAGAGAGTAAGGGCGTGATATCAACAGCAAAAAACAAAGTATTTTGATAAAGTAATCTTAACAAGCGGTTTACATTAGCGGAGTGACGCTTTGAAAATTTTCTTGACCACTTGAAATTTGAGCTACAGAAATTACTAAAAACACAACGAATCATAGATGAGCGGGGATGGGAGGAGGGATTGGGGTGTTATACCTGATGCCCCCCAAAAAAAAATTCCAATTACAGCCGACCATAGATGAACACGGTCAAAAAGCTACGGGGGGTGTTTACCACGGGTAAATGACATTTGAAAATCAAGGGGGGGTCCTAGGGGGGGGGTCGAACCCCCCTAGCTTTCTAGGGGGGTCGACCCGGGGTGAAAGATTTTGAAACCTAGAGGGGGGTCAGGTGGGGTCCAATTTCCGGAACAAAATACTTTTAAACCATTAAATTTTTAATAATAGTTTTTTTATAAGATAATACTACATTTTATTGAATAAAAAGCGATATTTAGTTATAAAAAGGGTGTAAAAACATGAATTTGTGTTAAAAATTCACGTTTTTAGAAGAAAATTTAGTATAAAAAAAGTACTTACAATTTTCTTAAGCGGGGAGGGGGGGTCAGATTTCAAATTCTAAAGGGGGGTCAGAGGTAAAAAATTTGAAAATTTGGGGGAGGGGGGCCCCTGGATTTTTTTCTAGGGGGGGGGGGGCCCAAAATTTCGAGGCTAGGAGGGGAGGTGGACCCCACCCTACCCCCCTTGTTCATCTATGCAGCCGACACTACCTCTAAAATTTGGGGGTACCCGGAACCATACATGGGCAAGTTGGTCCGGAGTGGGGGGGGGTTAAACCCCAAATTAGGGGGGGGGTTAAAATCCGAGAAACGCAAAATACCCATATCGTTTTTTTTCTGGAGTGCATTTTACCCATATCGTTTTTAGATTTTGAAGGAAAAATAGGTTAAAAACACTAATTTTAGGTCAAAAAGCCCTTTTTATTGCATTTTTGGGCTTTTTATTGCTTAGAACATTCATTTTAACCTCAAAACTTAAGTTTGGAGGCAGTTAGAAGTCATTTTAAATACATTTTTTTTCTTCATTTTTCCAAAATTGGGGGGGGGGTTAACTTTTTCTCCCCCCCCCCACTTCTGAGTGGGGGGGGGGGGTTAAACCCCACTTCTCAGAATTTGGGGGGGTTAACCCCCCCCCCCCGTGCCCATGTATGCCCGGAACACCCCCCTAAAATTTTGGGGGTCCCAGTACTAAAAACGCTAAAAATGGCGTTTTTGTTGTTGTTGCATTACTTGAAACTTATCTTCTCTATGCAGATTATGCAAAGGGCAGGTGCTAAGACAAGCCAGGAGGGGCGAAAAAGTTTCAGGGTATTTAAAAAATAAATGGGATATTTCAGGTGTACCCCAAAAAAAATTTGGGATTCTTCCCCCCGAATTTCAGGGACGTACCCAGGGTTTCATTTTTTTTTGGGGGGGGGGCGGATTGTAGTAGAAAAAAAATTTCGGGTAGCCCCCTTCCGAAATTTTTGGAAGCGGGCGCGGAGCCCCCCCCCCCTTAATTTTTGAAAACGTTAAAAAAGCAGGGATAAACGTAGATAAAGATGTATAATACACTGTTTTGTTCTAATAACGTATTATCTAATGTTTTTAGCGGTAAAAAACATGTTTTCTTAGTTAAAAATTACATGAGCACACATTGGCAGAGCCTGGATTTCACAAAACAGGAATTTTTTCAAAGACCTTTCAGACCCCTTGGCTACACCCACATTGTAAACCAAAGCACATGAGCAGCATCTCGACTCCATGTTTTTTAGGGTACCTACCTATATGAAAAAAATCCGAGCCAATGCTATAGGCGGCTGGAAAATTTAGGAGGGGGGAGGTACATAAATCAACCAATATGATTGTTTGTTTTGCTTTCTGTGTAGTACTTATTACCTATAAAAAATATCAGACCTGTGCACGGTCTGGAAATGCCCCCCCCGTTTTATTGGAGAATTTGCCCCCCCCCCCGCCAAAAAATGAAAAAGTACCCTTAAATTATGACGTCATTTTTGATCTATGATGACGCCATCATCGCAAATTTTTTGCAGTTTTTAGCCTATTTCAATGTAATTTAAGCTATTTTAGACCTATTTTTACCTTACTTTCGCTTTTTGTGCCCTTTTTTTCCCTTTTACCTTCTTTTTTCCCTTTTTTCTTCTTTTTTTCTTTTTTTTTCTTTCCCCCCTGCTTGCTCCCCCGTTTTATTGCCCCCCGTTTCAAAAAAGTGGCCCCCTAAGCCCCCCGTTTTGGAATTCTCCCCCAATAAAACCCCGGGAGGGGGGGGGGAAGTGCACAGGTCTGAAAATTTTGTACTAACTTTGAAATAACATTAGCATTCATTAGGCAAGATAAATACGAGATATATGTATGTATACTATAGAAAGTGACCGCTGAGCGAAGTGAAAGTTTTTTTTGGCTTTTGGGGGTCAATTGAGGTACTAAAATTATTTTATAGTTCGGCGCCGAGCGATTAGCGAGGCGTTAGAAAATTTTGAATTTTTAACCTCTGAAAACCCCCAAATTTTACTATCTGGCGACCATTTCGGGAGGGGGAGGCTGCCCCCCCGCACAGCCACTATCCTTATTTTCCCCCTGTCCGACCGTTTAGGGGGGGGGGGGGGGGCCGCCCCCTTTCCCCCTGCTTACGTCCCTGGGGTCGGCGTCGGGTATACACCCTAAAATCCGGGAGGCTGCCCACCTATGTAATGAACCAATCCCTTAAGTTCTTCGAACCAAAATAGACCTGTAAAAACATAAAAACAAGCTGACAAAATTCACTAAAAAAACGCTTAAAATCAAGTTTTAAAAAAACCTCATACTCTATTCCAAATAATAAGATCTAACTAACTTTAACCAATAATTTCACTTTAGCGATCAGCAGCTGTTGCAATTTTACAAAACATCAATAGTACATTAACAGCAAAACCATTATGGTAAGAATGCATTTCCTATACATCCGCATCCGCACCCGCGTGTTTCTGAATCCGCATCCGCGGATGGCAAAACATCCGAGCACATCCCTAGTTGAATACCGATATCCCCATATTTCATCAGTCTTTGGTCGGGGCATACCCGCATACCATAATCAATGGTATGCAAATGCATACGACATACCCAGGGGCGTAGCCAGAATTTCAAAAAGGGGGGTTGTACTCCATACAAATTTTTTGAAAGGGGGGTTGTAGGGGGTTGTATTCCAAATTTTTAAAATACCGTAAAAAAGACATTAAAAAGGGTAAAAAATTTTTCGCCTCGCGCTAAGTAATTCTTTTTGCTGTTATTTGCATTGTTTTTTGAAATTAAACTTAAAAAATTTTAGGTTTAAAAAGGTATAACATTAAAAATCGTGCGACAGCACGAAAAAATTTTCAAAAATTGTATTTTGAAATTCATTAAAAACCACTTAAAAGTGGTAAAAAGGTATATAAGTGTCGAGCGCTGAGCGGAGCGAAGCGCGAGAAAATTTTTTAAAATTTGCTCTTTAGGACCCCCAAATTTTTACCTCAGCCAACCCAAAAGGGGGGTTATAACCCCCATAACCCCCCTGGCTACGCCCTTCGGCATACCTAATCTCAGTCGTTGATAATACTAGGGATAATAATGGTTAATTTTAAAATGTTTTTCCATACCACTGCATTGTTATAACCCCCATAACCCCCCTGGCTACGCCCTTCGGCATACCTAATCTGCATTACGTACTACGCATACCTAATCTCAGTCGTTGATAATACTAGGGATAATAATGGTTAATTTTAAAATGTTTTTTCCATACCACTGCATTACGTAATACGCATACCTAATCTCAGTCGTTGATAATACTAGGAATAATAATGGTTAATTTTAAAATGTTTTTTCCATACCACTGCATTACGTAATACGCATACTTAATCTCAGTCGTTGATAATACTAGGGATAATAATAGTTAATTTTAAAATGTTTTTTCCATACCAATATTCCCGGATTCCATGAGTCTCTGGTCGGGTCGGAGCCGGCTGTCTGTGGGCGCCACGCCCTCTTCCGGTTCGTTCAACTCCACGGCCAGTTTCGTGAAATAGTAAAATTTATCCGAATTAGCTCTAAAAATTTTACACAATGAGTCTTAGCTACAGGATGATGCTAATTGCTGGTAAATAGCGGCTTTTTTTACGCCAAGATGTAATTCATTTCGACGCGATACAGGTCAGTATTTATTGGGATTAATGACACATTATACAACAACAAAGAATAAGCATATATTATTTTAAAAGTAAATTAAACTAGATATAAATACATAATTAACCGATGCAGTGCTCTGGTAATTTAAAACGAAGGTCTGGGAGCTTAAAGTTTTGGGACAGAAGTTTCAAATTTTCACAGCAGAGTTTACAAGAGGTATTGGGGCTTGATTCCCCAGCGGTGTCAAGGAGTAGAGCCCTTTTTAGTGAGGTGAGGTCCATTGGACCAGTTATTGACAAAATGGTGAGAGAGACAAGAGAGTCCCGAGATAAGTTCCGCAGCTGCGCAAGTGCGACAAGAGAGTCCCGAGACACGACAGTCCCGAGACCAGAGAGTCCCGAGACACGAGAGTCCCGAGACACGAGAGTCCCGAGACACGAGAGTCCCGAAACACGAGAGTCCGGCATTATTGCGTTCAGTATATACTCCTTCTATTAATGTTAATAAAGAGTAAAAAAGGTCACACACACTCCACTCATGAAATATATGAAACTAATTATGCTTCTATTTTTACTGGGTTTTTTTGAAGCAATTAGATTATTTGGTACAATATCTACAATTTACTTAAGTTTAAAGCCAGTGTTTAATTCCGGTAACACCTAAGAAGTTCTGTGCTGCGGCAAATAAAATGCATTATTTACGGGACTTTCATGTCTTGGGACTCTCGTGTCTCGGGACTCTTGTGTCACACCTGCAAAACTTCGGGACTTTTGTGTCGCAGATTTGGTAAAATGCTATACTTGACAATATTTAAAAGCAATTATTAAAAACGTCAAAACTTAAATTAACAAAAAAGAAAACAAATAACTTAAATTTGAGTGCATAATGTTTGCAAAATTTGAAATGAATTTCCATTTAAAAACATATTAGAACTAAATTTTAGGTATTTATCACATTTTCAAAACCAAAACACCAAATTTCATTAAAAGAATTAAACTTCTGGTACGCTTTGAAAAAATTTCACCTGTAATAAATTAAAACTAAAAAATTTAGGTGGACCTTTCTCCTGAAATTAGGAAGGTGATAAAGAACTCTTGAGGGAACTCGAAGGGTAAATTTCAACATCACTTCTCACCTTGTAATCATAGGTGGGCAGCATACATGGGCACGGGGGGGGGTTGGGGGGGTAACCCCCCCAAATTCTGAGAAGTGGGGTTTAACCCCCCCCCCACTCAGAAGTGGGGGGGGGGGAGAAAAAGTTAACCCCCCCAATTTTGGGAAAATGAAGAAAAAAATGTCTTTAAAATGACTTCTAACTGCCTCCAAACTTAAGTTTTGAGGTCAAAATGAATGTTTTAAGCAATAAAAAGCTCAAAAATGCAATAAAAAGGGCTTTTTGACCTAAAATTAGTGTTTTTAATCTATTTTTCCTTCAAAATCGAAAAACGATATGGGTAAAATGCACTCCAGAAAAAAAACGATATGGGTATTTTGCGTTTCTCGGATTTTAACCCCATCCCTAATTTGGGGTTTAACCCCCCCCACTCCGGACCAACTTGCCCATGTATGGTGGGCAGCCTTCCGGAATTTAAGGGGTTTATACCCGACCCCACAAATTTTGGGGGGGGGGTGGTGGTGTGGTGTTACAAAAATTTTTTGTGATATACCCCAAATATTCCCATGTTTGGGGTTTTTAGTACTGGTACCCCAAATTTTTAGGAGGGTGTCCGGGCTACCCAATTTTTTTTTGGGGGGGAGGGGGATGGGAGGAAACGGGGAGTGTTGGCAGGTTTGAGATTTTAATGGAGGTATAACCCCCGTCCCTGCCCACATATGCTTATAAATCACCACCTCTTTTTACATTGTCTGAATATTAAGAATGACTTACAACGGAGGATTCCTTTTCCATATTGTAAGGGGAGTCGTCGTTTCAAACTCGGGCTCAGACCCTTTGTCTTTGTTATTTAATTGTTTGGTCACTTTCGCTATTTGAATACTGGAGTCCCAAGTCCCTTGTAATACCCATTTTACCCTATCGTTTTTATCCATTACAAATCCTTGCACCTAAAACTACCTTTACTCTGCAACAATAAAGAACCTTCTTTTTTAGTATTCAATTTAACAAGTACAGAGAGTAGAGAATATGAAGTTGCGGGAAGGTTAGGGTTGAGGTAACGGTTTTATTTATATTTTTTTTTTATTTAAACAATTTCGATTTAAGGTTTGATGTATTTTGTTGCAAACTAGGAATTATTTCCTCTATCACCCTTTTCAATTTTTTTATTGTTAACGTTATCATTTTTAACAACTCTGGTTGTTCTTCTGGGTTTATAAAATCCTAATATCAGCTCTAAAGAATATTGTTCAAAATTATGTCTAATCCGCATCTCATGTTTGTATCGAACAATGTTTGTATATAATGCTTAACCCGTTAACGTAATTGCCTTTTCCTCGGCTACCACCGTGAAACCTTCGAGTGACCAATGTCGCACTTTCGTCATACATAATTTTTTGCGCGAGTAGTGTCTAGTTAACGTATTTGCCTTTTCCTCGGCTACCACCATGAAACCTTCGTGTGACCAATGTCGTACTTTCCTCATACATATTTTTTTGCGCGAGTAGTGAACAGTGAGCGAGCAAATTGAAATGGTTAAAACGGTACCGTAGCAATATGCAAATTTCTGTAATTTTTTGTATTTGACGAAATTACGACCTAAATCAGGCAAAGAGCTTACCGCGGTAAGGTTTATGTACGACCTTTGTCACCACCGTGAGACGAGGGTTTTACTTTTGTCGTACGAAGGTTTCAGAGTTGTAAGAGGAAAAGGCCTTGATTTGATTCGACGTCCCAATCTTCCCATTTAAAATAGGAATTGCTATTTATACCATCTTACACAATAGCACTCACTACTAATAGTGGAGAATGATATGACTTAAGACAACCTTGTTAAAGGCTTTAAGGAAAAGGTATGTCGTTATTTATATTTTAACCACTTAGTTCCATCCTGACAATTTTGTTTTGCTTAAATTTAATTATTTATTCTATACAATTCCTTTGGTTAATTTTTTTAGAAAAGTATGGAAAGGTGTCACGTTCGATCATTTTAATAAAAATAGCTTGTATGATTTAAATTTGTATTTAAAATGTATTTAAATTAAATCCTACCTAACTATTAATTACAAAAAAATCACTTTAAAGCTCTTCTCTCGAAAAACCAAGAATCAACATTTTCATAAAACTAGCTTACTATACTGTTTAATCAGACCTATGCACTGCCCCCCCCCCCGGGGTTATAATGGGGGGCAAGCAGGGGGGAAAGAAGAAAAGGGGAAAAAAGGAGAAAAAAAGAGAAAAAAGAAAGGAAAAAGGAAAAAAGGGTCAAAAAAAGCGAAAATAAGGTAAAAAATAGGTCTAAAATAGCGTAAATTGCATTTAAATAGGCTAAAAACTGAAAAAATTTCGCAATGATGGCGTCATAATAGGTAAAAAATGGCGTAATAATTTTTGAGTACTTTTTCATTGTTCCGCGGGGGGGGGGGAATAAAACGGGGGGAGGGCAAATCCTCCAATAAAGCGGGGGGGGGGGGGGGGCCTTTTCAAATCGTGCACAGGTCTGGTTTAATATTAATATAAATATATTATCTTTAAAAACCACTCACTTTTCTAGCCACTTCTCTGGAAAAATATGAATACGGGAGGTACTTGAGGAGACACTTGTCCCCCGTCGTCTGATTTTGGATTGTCATCTCACCGTGGTTGTCGATCCAGAGGGTGCCGACGATGATATTGTGCACTGTGGTCGTCACCTTTCGCCAGGTATAGTGACTTCCACTAAAATCACACCGAACGCATTAATATATAATTTTATTATAATTAATTTTTATTAAGTAAATATCGTTAAAAAATAGGAAAAAATCGAAAAAGCTGCATTAATTAAAAATTAAGAACCTTAGCAATAGTGATGGGCAGATCTGCGGAACCGGAACCAAAACCGGAATTGAGATTTTTCAAAAATCCGGAAAAGGAACCGGAACCGCAATATTGAGATTTTCCAAAAATCCGGATCAGGAACCGAAACCCGAATTCCAAATTTTGGCCAGAACCCCGGACCCGGAACCAGAACTGAGATTTTCCAAAAATCCGGAAAAGGAACCGGAACCGCAATATTGAGATTTTCCAAAAATCCGGAACAGGAACCGAAACCGGAATTCCAAATTTTGGCCAGAACACCGGAACCGGAACCAGAATTGAGATTTTCCAAAAATCCGGAACAGGAACCGGAATTGAGATTTTCCAAAAATCCGGAATAGGAACCGGAACCGTAATTGCAAATTTTTCCCGGAACATCCGGAACCGGAACTCCCCATCACTACTTAGCAGCACAAAGTCTATTCAACAATCAAGTCAACGAAGGTAGATAACGTGGTATATAAGGCTATTGATATTTTTAAAATCAATAAAAGCGTATTTCTATTCTTTAATTACCCGCTTACTTCTGGAAGGTCAAATGAACCGGAACCGCAATATTGAGATTTTCCAAAAATCCGGATCAGGAACCGAAATCCGAATTCCAAATTTTGGCCAGAACACCGGAACCGGAACCAGAACTGAGATTTTCCAAAAATCCGGAAAAGGAACCAAACCGCAATATTGAGATTTTCTAAAAATCCGGAACAGGAACCGAAACCGGAATTCCAAATTTTGGCCAGAACACCGGAACCGGAACCAGAATTGAGATTTTCCAAAAATCTGGAACAGGAACCGGAATTGAGATTTTTCAAAAATCTGGAAAAGGAACCGGAACCGCAATATTGAGATTTTCCAAAAATCCGAAACAGGAACCGAAACCGGAATTCCAAATTTTGGGCAGAACACCGGAACCGGAACCAGAATTGAGATTTTCCAAAAATCCGGATCAGGAACCGGAATTGAGATTTTCCAAAAATCCGGAAAAGGAACCGGAACCGCAATATTGAGATTTTCCAAAAATCCGGAACAGGAACCGAAACTCCAAATTTTGGCCAGAACACCGGAACCGGAACCAGAACTGAGACTTTCCAAAAATCCGGAACAGGAACCGGAATTGAGATTTCCCGAAAATCCGAAACAGGAACCGAAACCGGAATTCCAAATTTTGGCCAGAACACCGGAACCGGAGAAAATCCGGAACAGGAACCGGAATTGAGATTTTTCAAAAATCCGGAATAGAAACCGGAACCGTAATTGCAAATTTTTCCCGGAACATCCGGAACCGGAACTCCCCATCACTACTTAGCAGCACAAAGTCTATTCAACAATCAAGTCAACGAAGGTAAATAACGTGGTATATAAGGCTATTGATATTTTTAATAAAATAAAAGCGTATTTCTATTCTTTAATTACCCGCTTACTTCTGGAAGGTCAAATGGGATATGCCGAGAGGTATGACGGACATGTACTTCCCTCTGAATTTGGAAGACATTGTGAATTCCTGCCACATTTTCCACCCGTTCACACTTTCCGCGAATTGCGCAGCCGCTGGGGGATGGTGACTCACCTAAATTCACTGTTTGTTGTCAAAACTCCCGTTGTGTTAATGTTTCAGAAATATGACGCCTTATAAATATGAGCTGTAATAAGCCTAAACTGAGCTTAAGTTGAACAAACGTAAAATCCCCATATCTTTTATTTTCTGGAGTGCATTTTACCCATATCGTTTTTCGATTTAAAAAAAAAAGGTAAAAAACGCTAATTTTAGGTAAAAAAGCTCTTTTTATTGCATTTTTGAGCTTTTTACTGTTTAAAACATTCATTTTGAACTCAAAATTTAAGTTTGGAGGCAGTTAAAAGTCATTTTAAAGACATTTTTTCTTAGTTTGTCCAAAATTGGGGGGGGAACCTTTTAATTCCTCCCTCCACTTCTAAGTGGAGGGGGGTAAACCCCGGTTCTCAGAATTTGGGGGGATTACCCCCGTGCTTATGTATGCATCGAGCCCTTCCCCTTCCCCTCCCATAGCAAGCCAAACCACCAGGAGACGAAATAAAATTTTTCGGTCTATATTAAATGTCAAAAGTTTTTAGCAAAAAACAATACTTTTATAGACATTTCAAAACCTAACATGATTTTCGATTAGAATATTTAAGAAATGGTAAATTTAACTATTAGACTAAACCACTTAACGATTTAAGACAACTTTGTTTAAAAATCGGGCCTACATGACTCTCCCCAAATTTAAAATCGACCAAGTGGGATCGACACGACTGCGACTCTTCTAAAAAGCCACGGGGTCAAGACTTCCGAGAACCCTCCCCCCCCAAAATGTTGGCCAAGATTTAAAAAAAAATAAATCAAAAAGTTCAATGCAGTTACCTGTTCAGCAATTGATCTCCATCCAAGATCTTCCCGTCTGTCAAATTCAAAAGTTTCACCGAGCAAAGGATTGAAGGGTTTACCCGTTCTAGTATCTGTTGTAGAATAAGCACTAAACAACATTTTCACGTGTAACAACTGATACACCATGTACATGGGCGTAGCCAGGATTTCCGAAAGGGGGGTCCAACCCTAAACAAAATTTCCGAAAAGGGGGGTCTAGGGGGGTTCAAATCCTAAACGTTATAAAAGGGCTAAAAAAAATTTTCCGCGCTTCGCGGGAAGTGTTTATTACCCTGTTTATGTCACATACTTAATTATTTTTCTATTATTCAATAAAAATAAGTCTATAAAACCAAGAAAAAAATTTTTACAAACAATTTTATACCTTGAAATTTTCGATTTTCAAAACCTAACAACTTAAAAAAGAAAACATTGAATTACAACTGAGCAATGCAAAGTGCGAGCAAATTTTTTTAAAATTACTTCTCCTAACCTTTGAATTTTTAATCCTACTATATAACAATCTAAAGGGGGATCCATTGTGGTGGTATCAAGATTTCAAAACAGAGTAACACAAATTTGGAAGTGAAGACCAATTAAAACATTAAGAATGGGGTGGATTCAGCTTGGTCATACCAAGATTACAAAACAAACTAACACAAATTTGGAAGTGGAGACTATATAATTAATCGAGCGCTGAGCGGAGCGAAGCGCGAGAAAAATTTTAAAAAATTGCCCTTCTAGACCCCCAAATTTTTATCCTTGGCGACCCAAAAGGAGGTCTATCCCCAAATTTTTCCCTTTGCCGACCCAAAAGGGGGGTCTAGACCCCTTAGACCCCCCTGGCTACGCCCATGACCACCAGGTACATAAAAATGTAAATAATGAGGTATGTTAGTTTGAGAATAAAATCTTTTAAAATTACATAATCATTTTATTAAAAACAACGCTAAACAAAGTTGATGAACGATAATAGTTACACGCACACCTACAATAATAATAGAAAAAAGATTCTAGAACGTTAAAATAAAAAAATTAATGATTTTAGGTTTAAAGAGATTAGCAAAGTCAAAGTTTATGCATACATATTTTTCTATTATTCTTCTTTCTCTCTTTGTCGTTTTTAAAACTGAAATACGAATGAAGAAAAAACTACTACGGACTAAAATAAAAACGTTATTTTAATAGCAGACCTGTGCACTGCCCCCCATAGGTCACCGAAGGGGGCGGTGTAGGGGGGGGTCACCCCCCCCCTACGGCCTCTGAGACCTATCCCCCCCCCTAAGGCCCATTTTTGACCCCTCCCCCCCCCCTCGACCCCTTGAACCCCTGACCCCCCCCTAAGGCCCATTTTTGACCACCCCCCCACCAGACAATCCCAAAAAATGCTTAAAAATGGTCAAATTTCGTCAAAAAATTGTCAATTTTGGTCAAAAAAATGGTAAAAACACCCCAAGCACCCCCGGGTGTTTTTTTTTCAAAAAAACACCCCGGGGTGTGACCCCCCCCCTGGAGGTCAAAAACCTCCACACCCCGGGGTGTGGACCCCCCCCCCCCTGAGCCGTCGAAGGTCGGTGACCTATGCTGCCCCCCCCCCCGGGGGTTATAATGGAGGGGCAATTCCAAAACGGGGGGGGGGGCACGGGGGGCAACTTTTTTGAAACGGGGGGGACCATAAAACGCGGGGGCGATAAAACGGGGGGAGGCAATAAAACGGGGGGGCAAGCAGGGGGGAAAGAAAAAAAGAGAAAAAAGGAGAGAAAAAAAGAAAAAAAGAAAGGAAAAGCGAAAAAAGGGACAAAAAAAAGCGAAAATAAGGTAAAAATAGGTCTAAAATAGCTTAAATTGCATTGAAATAGGCTAAAAACTGCAAAAATTTCGCAATGATGGCGTCATAATAGGTAAAAAATGGCGTCATAATTTTTGGGTACTTTTTCATTTTTCCGCGGGAGCAAAAAAAACGGAAGGGGGCAAATCCACCAATAAAGCGGGTTGGACATTTTCAAACCGTGCACAGGTCTGTAATAGTGATGTTTTTTCAAGCCGCGTAATCTTTTGCCTAATTATTTTGAATAATAAATAAGTTGCATAAAAAATAGTCAATGATGCGCATGCGCACTAAGAAATTCTAATCTCACTTTATAAAACTGAAAAACCATCAATTTTTTTCAAGTACCACCAATACTCATAATTTTTACAAAAAAATTATATATATTTTTTAAAAATTTGCTAATAAAAGACGTATTTCAAGTTTAAATCAACGATTTGCTACTCTTTGATAGGTGGAACTGTGGAGCGCTCTCGTTTTAATAGCCACACCTTACACCCAACTTTAGAGCACAATATTTAAAACATAAAAAATAGGATTTTCGAATTTAAATCCACATCATTTTACATCATACCTAACAATAAAAACCGCAACGTATGCCATTTGTTCGCTGGAGTCCTCTAGTTTCGCGGCGTTATCCAAAATTTTCAAAAATTTTTAAAAATCCAGAATTTTCAAAAAATTTCGAATTTAAAACCACATCATACCTAACAGTAAAAACCGCAACGTATGCTATTTGTTCGCTGGAGTCCTCTAGTTTCGCGGCGTTATCCAAAATTTTCAAAAAATTTTAAAAATCCAAAATTTTCAAAAAATTTCGAATTTAAAACCACATCATACCTAACAGTAAAAACCGCAACGTATGCCATTTGTTCGCTGGAGTCCTCTAGTTTCGCGGCGTTATCCAAAATTTTCAAAAAATTTCGAATTTAAAACCACATCATACCTAACAGTAAAAGCCGCTACGTATGCCATTTGTTCGCTGGAGTCTTCCAGTTTCGCGGCCTTATCCAAAATGGAGGAGTACTCCAAGTCTTCCGTTATCCTTTGCAACATTGACAATGGCTCGTTAAAATTTAACTAAAATGTTTGAAATTTATTTTTTTACAATAACTAAAAAGCTTTACAAATACTACACAAGTCAAGTATCTAACTAAAAATCCAAGAAAATGTCACAAGTACGCCGAATGCGTTCTATCTACCCTTAAGTATGTGACACTGAAAGTTAAAGTACACGCATTTTAATAAAAGGCGATTTTTGTGTCTTGTTGTCCAGCACGCCAGAGTAGACTTTGGGGGTCAAATATTCAATGCCTGTATCGGCCACATATCTCAACACATTTGGCTTCTAAAATTTTTCATTACTTGGTTATTTTAGCTTTTATTTTAGTTGGTGATATTTTATATTTTCTAATATTTTATAATATTATAAAATATAAAATATAAATATAAAATATATAAATATTTTATAATATTTGGTGTCTGATACACAACCTACGGGTTTGTATACCAGGTTAACTATCAGTTTTAAAGTTTTGCGGGCTTTACGGGAGCTGGTTGAGGTGTGTGTGGTGTATCTTCCCCTTGGACCCTTTATCTTTCATAAAGCGTGCGATTAGCTTGCATTTTATGTTCAATTTACACAAACATCGTCTTTCTAACTAAGACTATATTTTTAAACATCACAACAACGAAAGTGATCGCAAAATGTTTAAAAATTACCAACTAACTAAACATAACACAAATTCATTATAATCTGTTCGATTATTTAGTTAGTTGGTTAGTTCACCGTGCGCCTAGTTGTTGAGTAAATTGTCTATAATTAATAAATGTTGGCTGTTATACTTTTGATTTTAATTAGATTTATATTTAAAACAGTATGTAAATTATATATTTCTGCAGGTAGCTATGGTATAAAATTAATTATAACAAAATCTCATGCATTAGTAATTTTAATAGCTATAGGCGCGTATATACTATGGAGGCCCAGGATTTACCGCAATTGTTTCACCATTCAAAAAGACTTACCTGGAACGGAGTAAACTCCGTTCCAGAAAAAGTAATGTACAGCTAAATATTGCAATGTAAGCATGATTTTTGGAAAAATTGAATAATATTTTATTTTGACATTGCGCTGGTGTTAAATACAAGAGTTCTTTCAGGATTAAAATAATTGAAAATAAATCAAAATACTTATAATCAATAATTAATAATAATAAAAAGCTAAACAGCTAAAATAAATAAAAAATAAAATCATACGGGAATGGGTATTTTAGTCAGATCTTTGCCGATACTGTTTTTCACCACGCTCCATAAACTTATCCGCACGTCTGGTTTGTTTGGAATTTTGGATCTCCTTTCCTTTTTAGATTCTTCTTTAACCGGAACAAGTGACGGTTCAATACTCGTGTGTTCCCTAAAATTGGTTAGTATTAAACTTTAACCCGCCAGAGAAAGAGAGAGAGAGAGAGAAAGATGTTGGTTTTATAGGAAAATGGATGATAGATGATGATAATACAAATTGATTATGTTACAATTTGGATGAAAAGGCCAAAAAAATTTTCTTTATGACCTTTTCACCAAAAATCAAAGGGTTACTTCCGGGACAAAAATTTAAGAAAAATGTTTTTGACTTTAAATTTTTTTCGGGAGGTGGAAAAGAAACTTAACCCCTAACTTTGTTAGCGCGTTTATGATTTACTACGTACTAAACACCTGTGTAAGCAGTTTTTTTTGATACAAAAAACAAAAAAAAACTTACGAATTATTTTGACTGACGTGTTTAATACAATCGAAGCAATTTTTAAACATAATCAAGTTCAAACTTATCAAAAAACTTAAATGAAAACTGCACAATTCGTACTACCGTTTTCCACATAATTGTTTCTAAAGAAACATTCTGACCATCAATATCAATTAATTTTTACGATCCCACCCTATTATTCTTTAAAATAAATTTAGACATTAAAAATTGAAAACAATATAGTAAAATATTTTTCGTTAGTAAAGCGACACGTGACACAGATTTTAAATTAAAATAAAAACGCTTTACGAGTACGCTAGTTAAGCTGGTGGCAGTTAAATATTAGCGCACACCGAAAAAATAAGGTTTATAAATTAGCAGAGAATTTTATACAGATAGTGACAAAATAATGCGCAAAAAAAAAGATAAAGCAGCTCAAATTAAAAAAACACAGATTAACAGCGGATGGAAGGGAGTTAATAACAAACGAAGCTTATTATCTTCATTTGAATTGTTTTTTGTTCCTCTAAAATAAAACGTTCGTCATGTAGTATTTTTATACATAAGCATAATATAAATTTATTCAAAATTGACAAGCAATTAAGATTGTTTTGCAGCGTTAACAACGTGCATAAAATATAAATGCGTTGATAGGCAATTGGGTGGGAAATAATTTTGAGACTCCCCCGACATAGAGGAACGATTATTAGTCATTTTATTCAGCAAGATCGCCAGACTTAAATTTAAGAAGAATATAATTTCATGAAAAATTTTACATAATATTAAAACCGGAATATTTAAAAAAATTCTAATATTTATTATGAGGTTTTCAACAAGCTGCAGAGGAGTTTAAGTTAAAAATACTAGAACTAAAACGCTAGATTAGGCCAAAGATGAACGTGGTCACCCGAGATAGAAAAAAGGTAGTTTTTACCCCGAGAAAACGAAAAAACCAGTAGTTTCAATCTAGAAAAGAGCGTAGATGTTTTTTGTCAGCTTTGCTATAAGGGGAGGGGGGTTGGCTGGACCGATATTTGAGCTTTGGGGAGAGGGAGCTTTGGGAATTTTTTCTGGAAAGGGGGCGGGGGGTGGGAACTGAGAAGTGAACCCATTCGGAACCCTCTCCAAAAAACACATCTGTGGGATGGGAGGAAATCCGATCCCTCTAGTTTTCAAGGGTGTGTTCGACTTAGGCTGGGATAAGAAAAAAAAAAGAAATCTAGAGGGGGAGAAAGGTCAGGAGTTCGATTTCCATAGTAAAACACTTTTAAATTATTGTTCTTTCAAAGACTTATACTGTTTTTATAAAATAGAATATGCTATTTAGCTATAAAAAATATAAAAAGTGATCTTTTGTGAAAAAGGTGGGTAGGTTTTTAACTTAAGCTTTCAGAAACGTGCTCATGTATAAACGTAATTTTCTGTATTTATTTAATTATAACGAAATAATTTGACAACAATGAAGGACAAAATATCGGGTCTGTTGAGCTCTCTAAGGTATTAAGTAAATAAGTCTTGTATTTTTCTTTCTAAAAAGGTATTAAACATAGATTTCAAAAGTTCCCAGTTCCATAAAACCGAAACCAGCCGAAATCGTGAACTTACGGAGAAGGCAGGTTGGAGACTGAAATCTTGGCTTTGAGCAGCTTGGTAGTCATCGCCCGCTGCAACTTCCGCTCCTCTTGCTCTTTGCTCAGACTGACTTTCTCGGCCGCGTCCGACTGCCCACCCGCGTCCGACAGACTCTCAGCCGCGTCCTCGAAAATCGTCTCGTCGTCGCTCTCGTAAGCTAAAAATTCGCATTCAGTAGTGTGAGTGTTTATGTTTCCAGGAGCACCCCTCTGGGTGAAAAAAGATAGGGGAGACTATTGCTACCATAGGTGAGCACGGTCGGGGAAGCTAGGGGGGGGGTGGTTACCCGGGGTAAATCGAATTTTGAATTCTAGGAGGGGGGTCCCAGGGGGGTCCGGACCCCCCCTAGCTTTTTAGGGGGGGTCGACCCTGGGTGCGAAATTTTGAAATCTAGAGGGGGGTCAGGTGGGGTGCGGTGTCCAAAGCAAAACAGTTTTAAACCATAATAACTTTAATAATTGTTCTTTTTATAGGATAATACAACATTTTATTGAATAAAAAGCCATATTCATGTATAAAAAGGGTGTAAAAGCATGAATATGTGATGAAAATTCACGTTTTTGGAAGAAAATTTAGTATAAAAAAGGTACCTAAAATTTTTCCGAAGAGGGAGGGGGGGGGTCAGATTTCAAAATCTAGGAGGGGGGGGTCAGGGGTAAAAAATTCGGAAATTTGGGGGGAGGGGGGGGCCCCTAGATTTTCGTCTAGGGTGAGGGCCCCCGAAATTTCGAGGCTAGGGGGGTGGACCCCACCCTGCCCCCCCCCCTTTCTCACTTATGATTGCTACGGTCCCGGAAACTAGAAAGAGGAAAAAGCGGGGGGTTACTCCACTCGGATAAACAGGATTTCCTTGCTAGAAGGGCATGAAGGAAAAGTCTCCCTGAATTTAGGAAGTTCTTCTTTTTTTTTTAAACTGATTTTCTCGGCCGCATCCGACTGCCCACCCGCATCCGACAGACTCTCAGTCGCGTCCTGAAAATCGTCTCGTCATCACTCTTTTTTACTTTTTTTTACTGAAACTTGGCTAACCGGAGAAATAAATAATTCTTTTTTGTTACAAAACCAAAACTTTTCTTTGCTAAGATATGACAGAAACGGGAGAGGCGGGGGTGTGGCAGTTTTTATAAAGGAAAATTTACAATTTGTTGAACTCAAAACTCCCGAAAAATTTACGGAAATTGAGCATATTGGCTTTGATCTTTTTCTTCCAAACAAAAATAAATACAGGTTTTTAACAGTGTATTTTCTGTCTCTGCTAACAAACGATTATGAAAAAACCAAGCTACTGGGTTCTCTTTTTGACTTTATACAACAAATGTAGGTGATTTTAATTTTAAGACGATCAATTGGGTTCTACCTGCTTCATCAGGCAATATATGCTCCCAAGAATTTTTGGATTGTTGCATTCGAAATAATTTAAAACAATTTGTAAACGAGCCTACATGCGAAGGTAATATTTTAGATTTAATTTTTTGCTCAGTTGACTCAATAATGCAAAATGTAATAATTAATCCACGTTTTTTCAAACATGCGATCACTGTGCTATTGAATTTAAAATTGGTGTTCCTAAAAAATGTCCGATTCCAGTTTCAATTGTTCCAAATTTTAAAAAAGCAAATTACACGGCTATTCTTCATTTTTTGTCAAATATTAATTGGGTAGAAATTTCTAACGATTGTCGATTTGAAAACGGTAGTCCAGATGTGGAACTTTTTTCATCAAAATTAGTTGAAATACTTAACTACTGCATAGATAAATTTGTACCCAAAACTAAAACAAAAAATCCTTTTTGGAAATATCCTAAAAACAAAAAATGCGCAAGCGAAATCTTCATAAGATTTTAAAACGAAAGCCAAAACAGTCAAAAATATTTCAAGATTTAAACATAAATATCGACAGTGCTGTTTAGACTATGATAATGAGGTAAAAAAATATTACGAGACTATTGAAATTAACGTTATTAATAGTAATAATATTAACAATTTTTATAAATATATTAATTCAAAAACCAAATCAAAAGATGCGGTTCCACCATTATTAAATCATCGTAATATGTACACAGTTAATGACAAGGAAAAAGCCAACTTGCTAAATAATTTTTTCGCCTCTGTTTTCACAAAAGATAATAATACTTTACCAAAATTTCCTAAACTTGTTCCTGAAAGTGTTGGTTTACACAACATTCATTTTTCTTATAATAAAGTTTTAAAAGCGATTCGTAATCTCCCAAATAAAACATCCCGAACACCTGATAATTTTTGTGCTTTTTTTCTAAAGTCTATAGCATGTGAGGTGGCTTATCCTTTGAAAATTTTGTACGAAATGACGACGGAAACCGGAATATTACCAAAATCATGAAAAAATGCTACAGTAATACCACTTTTTAAAAAAGGGATAAAATCATGCAAGGAAAATTATCGTCCGGTTTAATTGTGTAGTTATTTGATAAAAAATTGCTGAACGCGTTATTGTTGGTTGATGAACTAATTATTTATTTACAGAGTAATAACCTTATCACTAATGAACAATATGGGTTTTTATCAAAGCGCTCAACATGTACGCAGCTATTAGCATTGCTAAATCAATGGACTAAATCTGTAAATAAGGGAATGAGAGTAGACGCCTTGTACATTGATTTCGCGAAAGCGTTTGATACCGTTTGCCATTCTATGTTGTTACTAAAATTAAAAGCATATGGGGTAAACTACGAACTACTAAACTGGATAAAAAATTTTTCGTCCGATAGAACACAAGTTGTTTCTGTGGGAAATGAAATTTCAGAAAGCATTTTAGTAAGTTCGGGTGTAGTGT
Source organism: Microlaimidae sp. YZB2_3 (assembly GCA_030248175.1). Lineage (NCBI taxonomy): Eukaryota > Metazoa > Nematoda > Chromadorea > Desmodorida > Microlaimidae > Microlaimidae sp. YZB2_3. The sequence continues at coordinate 54,665 of JASAMX010020378.1, read as the reverse complement.
ACCCCAAGAAGGCTCTGTTCTGGGACCTGTTTTATTTTTAATTTATATTAACGATATAGTAAATTGTTTGGAAGGCGCATGCGGCATCAAACTTTTCGCGGATGACGGCAAGTTTTATCTCGCGCGAAAGGACAAAAATAATGATGATCTCAAATTAACTTTACAAAATTTTTATAATTGGGCCACAGATTGGCAATTAAACGTTGCTTTCCAAAAATGTAATATTTTTAGTGTGGGTAAACAATCAGTTCAACAAATTGATTATGTGCTAGGTGAAACAGCTATTAAAAAAGTAAATAAAATTTGAGATCTTGGCATTTTAATAACTGAAGACTTAAAAATTTTCAAATCATTGTTCTAAAATTAGTGCTATTAGTGCTAATTAGTGCTAAATCATCGTAATTTGGGGTTTAACCTGCCCCACTCCGGACCAACTTGCCCATGTATAGTGGTTACTAAGAGTAAATAATATTTTTAATGTCGGGGGAGGACTGGTGCTCAAAGGTTTGTGGAAGGGGGAGAAGTTTATTCAGACTTATTTTCTGGGCGACTTCAGACTGACTGCCCACATTTGACAAAAACTCTCTTTCGTGTCTTCAACATCGTCTCATCGTTGCTCTCGTAGGTTGAAAATCTCTACCTGTTAACAATGTTTCTCAGAACTTCGTAGTTCAACTTTTTATACAAAGGCGGTGGCATCCACTTAGACATAAGTAAGCACGGTCATAGAAGGGCGGTACAAAGCATACATGGGCACGGGGGTTGGGGGGGTTAACCCTCCTCAAATTCTGACAAGGGGGGTTAACCCCTCCCCAATTCTGAGAAGGGGGGTTTAACCCCCCCCCCCCCACTCAGTAGTGAGGGAGGGGGGAAGGTTAACCCCCCAGATTTGGAAAAATGAAGAAAAAATGTCTTTAAAATGACTTCTAACTGCCTTCAAACGGTCAAAATGAATGTTTTAAACAGTAAAAAGCTCAAAAATGCAATAAAAAGGGCTTTTTGACCTAAAATTAGCGTTTTTTACCTATTTTTTTTTTTTAAAATCGAAAAACGATATGGGTAAAACAGACCTGTGCACGGTCTGGAAATGCCCCCCCCCGTTTTATTGCCCCTCCCCGCCAAAAAATGAAAAAGTACCCTAAAATTATGACGCCATTTTTGACCTATGATGACGCCATCATCGCGAATTTTTTGCAGTTTTTAGCCTATTTCAATGTATTTTAAGCCATTTTAGACCTATTTTTACCTTATTTCCGCTTTTTTGTCCCTTTTTTCCCTTTTCCCTTCTTTTTTTCTCTTTTTTCCCTTTTTCTCTTTTTTTCTTTCCCCCCTGCTCGCCCCCCCGTTTTATTGCCCCCCCCCCCGTTTCAAAAAAGTTGCCCCCCGTGCCCCCCCGTTTTGGAATTGCCCCCCCCCCCGTTTTAACCCCGGGGGGGGGGGCAGTGCACAGGTCTGGTAAAATGCACTCCAGAAAAAAAACGATATGGGTATTTTGCGTTTCTCAGATTTTAACCCCCCCCCCCCCACTTCGGATCGGACCAATTTGCCCATGTATGGGACAGAGGGTGAGGGTGACTACGCGGAGTAAATAATCCAAAACATTAGGAGAGCGAGAGCCTAGAGGCATAGGTGGGCAGCCCCCCGAATTTCGGGGGTATACCCGACCCCCGAAATTTGGGGGGGGAGTGTCCCAAAAAATTTTTTGGGGTATACCTCAAATACCCCATTTTTAGCGTTTTTGGTACCGGGACCCCCCAAATTTTAGGGGTGGGTGTCCGGGCACCGGAGAGGCACCCCTAAATTTTCAAGGGGGGGGTGTCGGCTATAAGCGGGATTTTTGGGGGGTATAAACCCCAACCCCCCCCCCTGCCTACCTATGCCTAGAGGCAGAGTAGAGGGGAACTCGCGGACCCATATAATTTTATGGCATATTTGTACAGAGGTGGCCGATAATACCCGCAAAAATCCTGAAACTGCCAACAACCCGCTAACATTTTGGAAAAAGGGGGAGTTTCAAACACTAAAACCGCTAAAAGTATGGTTTTTGAGAAAGGGTACCTCAAATTTCGAGACTAGCTGCAAACCTTAACCTTTGCGTTGGCAGAGAAAGGGTGAGGGTTGCTCAGATCGAAGATAGTCTGTTGTTCTTTGCCAAAAACACCGGTTTTTCGATCAAAAGGGTCAGGGGCCTGTTTCATAAAAACCTTAGTAAATTCTCATTTTACAAATCTCCACCTATTTTTTTGTAAAATACACAATAAAAGTTTTTTGACTTGTAATCCAGGGGGAGCATCTGCGCGCAATGCTCTGCGCTGATTGGTCGAAGATACGTCATTTCATCTTTGCTGCGGGATCGATATTCGCCATGTCATATATCCTCTATTATGCAATTTACAAAAAAATAGGCGGAGACTTGTAAAATGAAAATTTACAAACGTCTTTATGAAATAGGCCCCTGGAGCGCGTGCCACCTTTCTCGCCGTCGCTCTCGTAAGCTGAAAATCTCTATATGCTGGGCGAAAACTGCGGAACCCCCGCCGGAACCGAAACCGGAATTGGAATTTTTCAAAAATCCGGAACAGGAACCGGAACTCCAAATTTTGCCCGGAACATCCGGAACCTTGAACCGGAACTGCCTATAAAACTGCGAACCGCCCGGAACCGGAACCACAAACGGAATTGATTTTCCAAAAAATCAGGAATAGGAACCGGAATTCCAAATTTTGCCCGCAACATCCGGAACCTGCAACTGGAACTGCCCATGACTAAAAATCCCTATTCATTAAGGATGTTCCTCGGAGCTCCGCAGCTCCATTTAAAGCAGCGTTTTATTAAACCAATAAGTAATGTCATCAATATTTTAAATTAAATTTCAAAAAAAATTATTTCTTTGTTTAAAATCTATATCTAAAAAGAGGTAAATGCTGCAAAAATTCTGAGAGAGAAGGTTCCTATTCCTAACCTCTCAAAATTTTTTCCGTGGACAACAAAAAAGAGACTAGTTATCAAATCTTACATTAATCTCTCGCCCTTCTCGCCTATGCAAATAAATACAATACCTCTCACTCTCACGTCAATAAACAACAAAGTGTCTTACCCACTCCAACCCCCTGTACGATTCCGTGTATATCCGGCGGGGGCTGGCCCTCGGTGCGCATGGTGGCCTATTACAGAGCGGAGTGTTGGAGAAATAGATAAAATGTAATTATAATAAAATAATAATTAATAAAATACAAAATAATTAACCCTACCCACTCCAACCCCCTGTACGGTTCCGTGTATTTCCAGCGCTGGCTCGCTCGCCTTTTTTGCGCATGGTGGCCTTTTCCAGTGCGGAGTGCTGGAGAGTTTAATAAAATCTAATCATAATAAAAATAAATAAATATAAATATAATTAACCTTACCCACTCCGACCCCCTGTACGGTTCCGTGTACATCCGGTGGCGGTTGGCCTTCTGTGCGCATGGTGGCTTTTTCCAGTGCGGAGTGTTGGAGGGCCAGCTGCTCCATTTGCACTTGGAGCTGTTGGCGTTGCTCCCGCTCGTGGTTCAACATCCGCGTCCACTTCTGGGACTGGGAGCGAACGTTGGACACGAACTCCTCGCTCACCTGCGAAATAATTAATATAAACCTATTTATTATAATTATATTTATTACTATTTATAAATCCTATTGTGGTTCATCATCCGCGTCCACTTCTGGGACTGGGAGCGAACGTTGGACACGAACTCTTCGCTCACCTGCGAAATAATTAATAGAAAAAATTTATATTTATTACTATTATATTTAACGACTTACTGTTAGTGCGGTACAAAGTCAAACTTTTTGGCTTCGATTTTATTTTTTGTGAAAATCTTACCCCTGCACCCAATAGCCCACAAAAATTTTTTCATCAAAATATCTCCAGTGATTCCGGAGATATGACCCACCAAAAATGACGTTTTTCGGCAATTCTATACATAAAAGATTGCTCAATAAGTATTAAAATTTAAATTTACAAAACATGCACTTAAAGAAAGCGGCTACTATCTACTTTAATTTGATACCTTGACCGTTAAGATTGGTGCAGTATTTGTTGAGATATCGCGTTTCCCATACAAAAAACCTGCGGTTTTTTTTGCTAAAAATACGAAGTGACAGCAAAATGCTAAAAAAATCAAATTACTGCCGTCGTTTGGTTTTTTTTTAGCAAAAAAATCGCGGTTTATTTGTACAGGAAACGCAATATCTCGACAAATACTGCACTAATCTTAACGATCAAGGTATCAAATTAAAGTAGAAAATAGCCGCTTTCTTTAAGTGTATATTTTGTAATTTATATACCCATTGAGCAATCTAAATACAGAATTGTCAAAAACATTATTTTCAAAGGGTCATATCTCCTGAACCACTGGAAATATTTTGGGGAAGAAATTTTGTGGGCTTTTTGGGGGCAGGGGTAAGGTTTTTACAAAAAAAATCAAAATCGAAGACAAAAAGTTTGACTCGGTATTTTACAAGATTTAAAGGATTTTATAAGATTTTTTAAAATTTGTTATAAATCAAAAACAAACACGAAATGTTTTAGTTAAAAAAAATATTAAGAAAACGCGTTTGAAAAGTTTTCGAACGATATAGTTTTAGTCTTTAAGTGTTCTTGAAATAAAATAAAAAAATGTGATTTTTTAATATTGCACCACCTGCGGTCGGCCTTGTTACCACTAATCTTTTTATAATCAAGAGATTACAGTGTTTCGATTTAGGAAAAAAGTTTTGTTTGTCAAGCGCTATATTGATCATTCTTTTCTTCTACTGTGGATTCAATTTTAATTGTTCTTTTATAAGCTGAGTACTTTAGCCTTTTTAGTACTAGGACTTGGGAGTTCCCAATTTTAGGAAGCGTTGAATACTTTTAAAATTTTAAAGGTAAAAGTATTAACACTTTTAAGTATAACATTCTTCAACTCCCACCTATGCGTAAAACCCCAGATCAGTGCACTTGCCTATTTGTAATAGGCAATAATAAGCGGGAAGAGCGAGAAGAGTTAATTCCCTACTTTGTAATAAGCAGGAAGACTTCATTCCCAACTTAGCTTACCTTTATTAAAGCTTCGGCTGTGACTTTGTAGAGCAAAGCGGAGTCCTTGAGGTCCCTGGAATCCTCCGGTGCCAACAAGCCTCGCTGTTGAAGATCTCCAACGGCTTTGTTTAGGCTCACACCGCGTTTACCTAATATTAAACTAACAAAAATATAAAAAAAATTACAAATAAGTGGCAGTAAAGCTGGGCAGGTCGGCGGGATTTTGGTTAGGTGTTATAGTTATAATCCTTTCAAAATTTTCAGCCGTTAAAAATATCCTTTTTAGCCTGTTCACACTTATCGCACGGGGGGGGGTTGGGAGGGGGTTAACCCCCCCCCAAATTCTGAGAAGTGGGGTTTAACCCCCTCCCACTCAGAAGTGGGGGGGAGAAAAAGTTAACCCCCCCCCAATTTTGGAAAAATGAAGAAAAAAAAGTCTTTAAAATGACTTCTAACTGGCTCCAAACTTAAGTTTTGAGGTCAAAATGAATGTTTTAAGCAATAAAAAGCTCAAAAATGCAATAAAAAGGGCTTTTTGACCTTAAATTAGCGTTTTTTACCTATTTTTCCTTCAAAATCGAAAAACGATATGGGTAAAATGCACTCCAGAAAAAAAACGATATGGGTATTTTGCGTTTCTCGGATTTTAACCCCCCCCCCCCTAATTTGGGGTTTAACCCCCCACTCCGGACCAACTTGCCCATGTATGCTTATAAGATGCTTTTTTTAAAGTTTTTAGAAAAATCACTGATGTGTAGCATTATGTGAATTCTGAGAAAACATTAAAAATTAAAATAAGAACCTAAATTACCCAATAGTTCCTGACACATTTTCAGTTCTTCCACTTGAGCTGTAAAAGTGGCAACATTAACGTTGACATCGTCACAGGGGGATACCGCTCTCTCGCCGCGATCCAAATCTTTCCCAAGAATATACTCCATTTCTTCTTCATCTTCTAAACAAAGTTTTGCATAATGTTTATTCCGCTTTTTTTTGTAATAACGCGAGAGTGATATCGAACGACAGGGCAGTTGGCAGGGGGTTGTGAGGGTTATACCATACATGGGCACGGGGGGAGTTGGGGGGTTAACCCCCCCCCCAAATTTTGAGAAGGGGGGTTTAACCCCCCATTCAGAAGTGGGGAGAAAAAAAAGGTTAACTCCCTTCCCAATTTTAGAAAAATGAAGAAAACCGCTCTCTCGCCGCGATCCAAATCTTTCCCGAGAATATACTCCATTTCTTCTTCATCTTCTAAACAAAGTTTTGCATAATGTTTATTCCGCTTTTTTTAGTAATACGATTAATTGAGTTAACGCGACAGTGATATCGAACGACAGGGCAGTTGGCAGGGGGCCTGTGAGGGTTATACCATACATGGGCACGGGGGGAGTTGAGGGGGGGGGTTAAGCCTTCCCCTCCCCAAATTCTGAGAAGGGGGGTTTAACCCCCCACTCAGAAGTGGGGAGAAAAGAAAAAAAAAGGTTAACTCCCTTCCCAATTTTAGAAAAATGAAGAAAAAAATTGTCTTTAAAATGACTTCTAACTCCCTCCAAACTTAAGTTTTAAGGTCAAAATGAATGTTTTAAACATTAAAAAGCTTAAAAATGCAAAAAAAGCCTTTTGACCTAAATTAGCGTTTTTTACCTATTTTTTCTTTGAAATCGAAAAACGATATGGGTATTTTGCGTTTCTCGGATTTTAACCCACCCCCTAATTTGGGGTTTAATTCCCCCCACTCCGGACCAACTTGCCCATGTATGGGTTTCGATTACTGCCTAAACATCCCCAAAATTTAGTGGTACCCCGGACCCCTCCCCCCTTCAAATTTACGAGTGAGGTATGCACCCCAAAAAAAATCCGGGAGACTGCCCACCTATGCATACGCCAAAGGTAAATCTAAAAAGTCTAGGTGTGGTATGATTTTGGCTGGGTCAAAACAGGGGGGAGGATATGATTTTTTTATAGGTCAAAATAGGGGGGTAAAGGGGGGAGATTTTAAAATCCCTAAAATTATGCTTTAAAAATGTTGATAAAAAGCTGTAAAATGGTAAGAAAGCAAATGGAAAGTAAAAAAAGGGCTGTGAACAAATATTTATCACATTTACTAAAAAAAGAAATTGTTTGTAGTGGGTAGAAAGAGAGGGGGTTGGGGAGTAAAGCAGACCTGTGCACTGCACCCGGGGTTGTGGGGGGCCAATTCCAAAACGGGGAGGCACGGGGGGGCAACTTTTTTTAAATGGGGGTGGGGCAATAAAACGTGGGGGGCAAGCAGAGGAGAAAGAAAAAAAAGAGAAAAGGAGAAAAAAGAAAAAAAAGAAGGGAAAAAGGGACAAAAAAAGCGAAAATAAGGTAAAAATAGTTTTAAAATGGCTTAAAATAGATTGAAATAGGCTAAAAACTGCAAAAAATTTGCGACGATGGCGTCATCATAGGCCAAAAATGGCCTCATAATTTTAGGGTACGTTTTCATTTTTTGGCAGGGGGGGGGGCAATAAAACGGGGGGAGGCAAATCCTCCAATAAAGCGGGGGGCATTTCCAGACCGTGCACAGGTCTGGTAAAGAGAGAGTATGTCAAAATGGTCAAATCTTCTATGATGCCCCCTACCATTTCCAATAAGCATCGCGATTCCTCATAACAACGGAAATCCATGGGTATACCTGATTCCGCCCTCTTGATAGCCCTGACCCTGGCCAGTTCCAAGCTGGCCAGCCATTTTTGCCGTTCCACGTCGTTGGTACCCTTGAGGTGCCATGTCTGTGTCCCGCCGCATATGGACAGATTGGACCCTTGCGTGTAGATGAAAGCTCCTTTCAGACAGATCACACCGCGGCAGGTGTGGCCCACTTCAGCTTGAGTTCTACAAAATGGAATTGTTTAACAAAAACATCAGTATTGTCTTCCTATTATAACTCAAACGCATTAGCTAAACTATATTTAAAGTAAGGTGTTTTTTATTAGAGAGTATGAGCATTCAATTAAGTGAAAAAAATTCTCACATGAATCGGGCCCCCACTATTTCTTAATGTTTTCTTAATGGCGTAAATGATGTTTATCTAACATTAACATTTTAACGCTTCTTTATTACGTAAGTTTTATTCAAATAGGTACTTCGTCGTGTCTGCCAAGAGAAATATTTTACCTGTAATACGATAAACGTCCATTCTCTAAAATAAACCATCGCTTTTGGTAGCCCCGAATATAGTTAGTCCATTTCTGCATCCATCCTTTTCTAGTGTCGGATATTGGCTGCCCACTACCACTCATTTCAACTAAATGTTAAAATCGTCCGTTAAATAGGAGCTCAATACAGTGGGGTGCAATTTTCTTCTTTAATTGTAAAAAAATATAAAAAATTTAGATTGTGTTACATTAAAAAATATCTTAAATTCTAGGTGCAAGTGTTCCCATTCTAACTTTTCTGACCAAAAATTCAAGCATATTGTAACCGGTGATTTAAATATTATTGATAGTTCTGTTTTACAAAAACTATTTACTTTTGGTGCTAAATATGGACTACCAAAACCCATTGATTGGAATAAAGAGTCAAAGCGTCTGACAAATGTTTCGATAATCTTATTAATTATTTTTCACGTAAATTTAAGGTCAGTTCTATTCATTTTAGTCATTAACGTGCACGTGCCCAAACAATAATTTTAAATCGCATACAGTTCTGTAAAACAAATAATTTTATCATTTCTTATACAAATGGTAATTTAATTATGATGAAATACTTAAAATTTCAAGATAAATTTGTTGTAACAACAATTAATAAAGCTAGTAATAAGTTTGGTTTTATTTGTAAAAAATTCTATCTTACTATTATATGTAATGAACTAGGTGTAAATCAACAACAACTAGGTTGCAACATGGTTTTAAGGTAAAAAGTTCTACAATAACACAGATGTTGAAAACTTTTAATGAGTTAACGCAGGCACTAAAAGATAAATTTCTAATCGATACTTGGATTTTGCCAAGGCTTTTGACACCGTGTCACATCAAAAATTGTTATATAAAGCTAGAAAAATATGGTATTTCTGGTAAATTTTAAAAATGAATAATTGAATTTTTAGTTGGGCGGGATATTAAAGTTGTAATTGATGATTCAGTATCCAAATCATTTCCTGTAAAAAGTTCAGTTCCTCAGTTTTGTTTTGGGTCCATTTCTATTTCTTATATATATTAACAGGGCCGTAGCCAGGATTTGAATTGAGGGGGGATTTTTTGGAAGGTGGTTTATAGGGGCCCACAAGGGGGGTCTGGGGGCGGAGCGCGGAGCCCCCCAGAAATGGGGGGTCTGGGGGGCGGGAGCCCTCCAGCGGGGTCAAGGGGCAGAGCCCCTTGACAGGGGGGTCCGAAGTTTTTTTTTGTAAGTTTTTTCTTTCATTTTCATTGAGGTTCCTGCCAGCGAAATTGGATATGTCCATTAAGTACCTTTGTGGCTCTGTCATTTTAACAGTAATAATTGAAGAAGACGGTTTTAAAGTGAGTAACCAAAGCATTTAAAATAAAAAATCCTAAGAAAACCGCTTTTTTATACCAAAAAAGTGGTTGAATCGTGACTTCCCGCTCTTTGATACTGCCGCTTTTATGCAAATATTTTCACACAAAACAAAAATACAATATTTTTAAACTCACTCAATATTTTTTATATTTTTATTTTTCAATGTTTTGAATTATAAATAATTCCTTTTTTATAAATAAGAGCTTTTATGAACCTAAATCACTTTAAATAATGCATTTTAGATAGTTTTAATACATTACAGAGTGATTTGGAAAAGAAAATTTTTTTTCTAAATTTTTAAAAAAACCAAAGGGGGGAGGACCCTTACGAAATTTTTTGCCTTCCCAGAATTTGAGGGGGGGATTAATTCCCCCAATCCCCCCCCGGCTACGAACTTGATTAACAATATTGTTGATATTGTTAAGTAAGTAATCACAAATTAGGCTCTTTGCAGATGGTATAAAGTTGTTTGCAAAATCTTTATCTAAAGACTACCACATTCAAACCTTAAGACTTCAAGAAGATTTAGATAAAATATACAGCTGGTCAAAAGACTGGAAATTGCAATTATCAGATCATAAATGTGAAGTTCTTCATATTCGAAATCATAGCAAAGTTAATTTGTAAGTATAGGCTTGGTAATATTGTACTTGCAACTACAGAATTGGTGCGTGACCTAGGTGTTTATATATATCTCATGATATGAAATTTAATGGCTATCTCTGGAAGGATTTAGGAGAAGAGTATTTTATTAATATTTAACACTATTAAATATGCCTCTCCACAGATAGCTGATTTGACTTTAACATTTTTAGAATTTAAACATATCAAATTTAATCCAAAAAAAATTGTATAAAGTCTAAATATATTTTGGATATATTGATTACTTAATTAGCTTTAATTGCAAACAATTTAAAAATATTTGTGATGAAATTTACCCTAAAGAACTACTGCTTTCGGATACTACTCTCTCAGATCAAATAGTTAATTATTTAGATCTTAATATTAATGTCATTAATTGTGAAAAATTAGATATGTTTTTAATAAAACTGACCAATTTAGTTTTAAAGTCATACGTTATGTTTGAGAATCTAGTAATGTTAGTAAACAAATCGGTTTAAATGCATTTTTTACTTAAGTTGTTAGAATCACACGCATATGCAATGCAATCATAAACATTTTGCTGAAAAAAATTACTGACTTAAACTCTAAATTTTTACAGTTAGATTTTAATAACAACGAGCTCATCGAACAATTGAAAAGATTCTTTGTTAGGTATAAATCTATATTCTTGTATATTCAACATAAAAGTTATACTATACTTTTTTGAATTTTTGTTTTTAAATGTATTATGTGCACTATGCAATATAAGGTTAATCCTGGCGTGATTAATTTCTATATTAATGACTAAATTGCTCCTTTCTTTGTTGTTTTGTGCGTGATTTACTTCTGTGTAGTGTATTTGAATTTTACTATAACGCCTTTTTTATGAATTTTTTTATTTATTTTTAATTTCTATTTTTTATCGCTTTACCTTTAAGCAATGTACTGGATTTCGCTAATGAGCCCCGACCTTTACATTGCTTATTAGAGATTAAAAAATACTTTTGAAATTAGGGGCGAAACGTATTTTTTAACATTTACTTTAAATTAATATTATTTTAAACTTCCATTATGTTTGCTTTACTACGCTTCTTTAACTTTGTCTATTGTTTAAATTTTGTTTTTAGTAGTTGTTGGGGCTTTTTTTCTCCCAACCTTTTTTAGTTGTTTTTTTATATTTAATAAAATAAATTTGGGTTTTTTATAGGGGGTAAGGACATTGTGAAATTTTAAGGAAAATCATCGTTCGTTTAATTACTCGCTTTGCTTAAAAGTTTAGAACTGAGATCAAGAGGAAATTTTATCTCTCGCACGTTCATTATGTAGTTATTTATTGTGCTACATTTCCAATAATTTTATTAAATCATGATTTGCACAGTAGTCAGTTTAAGCTCTCCACTTTATTCTTAATGTTCATCTTCGATTTTGTATTATTTATTGGTTTTTTATAACCAGTTTACAAATTCAAGCGAAAGCCCACCTAGATTAAAGTAATCTCTAAAATTCGGAAAAAGGGGGAAGGTTACTTTTAGCACTGCCCTTTGGAATGGAGGAGGGTTTTATTGTAATAGAAGTTAATTTTAAAAATGTCTTAAAACAAACTTCTTCAAAAAAACTACTTTTAAAAATGTTTTGATGTTAAAAGAAGGTTTTATTAAGCAATAATAAGGTTTTAAAATGCAATAAAAATGTTTTTGATCTCAATTTGGCGTTTGTTTACTACATACCAATTTTTTTTACTAAGATGGATAAAATACACCAAGATAAAAAATATTTAGTAAGAATGAATTCCTTAGATATCCCAGCCCTTTACGTAAGGACCAACTGGCTCATAACTTATTAAAAAAATGACGTATGACGACGCTCTAAACATACACAGGCAAGTTGGTCCGGAGTGGGGGGGAGTTAAACCCCAAATTAGGGGGGTTAGAATCAGTGAAACGCAAAATATCCATATCGTTTTTTTCTGGAGTGCATTTTAACCATATAGTTTTTCGATTTTGAAGGAAAGATAGGTAAAAAACGTTAATTTTAGGTCAAAAAGCCTTTTATAGCATTTTTGAGCTTTTTATTGCTTTAAACATTCATTTTGACCTCAAAACTTAAGTTTAGGGGCAGTTAGAAGTCATTTTAAAGACATTTTTTTTCTTCATTTTTCCAAAATTGGGGGGTTGACTTTTTCTCCCCCCCACTTCTGAGTGGGGAGGGGGGTTAAACCTCCCTTCTCAGAATTTGGGGAGGTTAACCCCCCCCCCGTGCCCATGTATGCTCTCAACATACACGGGCACGAGCAGGGGGGATGGGAGGAGGGTTGGAGGCAAAAGAGTTTAAACTAAAGCCCCTTCAAATTTTAAATAAAAACTTCGTTAAAATGGTTTTTAACTATCTCTAAACTTATGTTTTGGTGTAAATGAGTGTTTTCAGCAATAAACAGCTTAAAATCACCTTTTTTTGACCTTAACTTAGCATCGTGACCTATATTTCTCTTCAAAATTGAAAAACAGTACGAGCAGATGGAATGTAGAACACAGTTCAGAAAAAACCATTGTGGGAAATATTATACGTTCCTTAATTTTTTCCTATTTGCCTTTCTGAATCGTGATTTGAACCCCCTCTCTCCCCCACTCCAGACGTCGCACGCGAGCGCATGCCAGCGTGTAATATTGTTATTCTTGTATTAACTAAATTTTGTAAAATATTTTAGGTCACAACAAACCCAAGTAATTAAAAACAAATTTAAAACAATTGTGTTAAAACTTTTTATTAAATTGTTTTCACATAAATAAATAAGCAATTACAATAAAAATATCACATACATAAGGACATTATAAACGTAGAAAAGTACTATGTTGAATGTTTATTACGTTACTTGAAAACAAAATCCTTCGTAAATAATTTATGGGTTGCAATTATTCTCATGACATTTTGTTTATGAAATAGACAAAAATTAGTAATAGTAAAAAACATAACAATAAACAACTATTTTATTACAAATCAGTAATATTTTTGTTTTATGAACAAGTTGCTTCAACGTAAAAGCACTTTCCTGCCCTTATATGTGACGCGAAGCTGAAACTAAAACCGGTGTTTTTAATCGACTGAAGTTTACTTACAGTAGTACTTATCTAACTGCATTTTTAGTGAAACTAATTTTTTACAACATAACTATTTTGATTCAGTTAAAAAAATTATCGACTACGACTGCTTTAATAAAAAACATTTTTCCCGCGAAAATAATGGAATAATTGTGAGTTAATTATAAAAATATCTATTTCTTATTCCTGAACGGCTCTGCTCTTATTGACACAATAAAAGCTTTTTAACCATAATAATCAGAAGAGCCTTAAGGCATCAGGGCGTTTTTAGTTAAAATAAAAGTTATTTCCAATGAGAAATAATAAAAATAAATCCGACAGGGCCCGGGACAACAGTTCTGTTCGCCAGTTGAAAAAACACAATGAGCGAGTTGTTTTCAGTTAAGGAAATCCTCCACTTCTTCCAGCTCTCGCTGCTTGGCCTGCTGGTGAGCCCAGCGTTCCTCCCGGATTCGCTCCGACTCTTTCCATTTGTCGTGGTAAATGACCAATTCGCAGCTTTTGCACTGTTTATCCACGTGTTGGGTCAACGAATTTTGGAATATTGCACAAGAATAAGATTAAAAAGGGAGATTGATCTACTAGAAAAGCACTTTTAAACTATATTCCATTTTTTAAGTTGGAGAGGATAATATTGTATTAAAATCTTTGACTAAAGTATAAAAAATTAACAAAAATATTTTTGATTTAAAAATTACTGCGTACTTTAAGTGTAGAACAATTTTAAGAGAATTTCGAAAAAATAGAAAATTTTTATTGGAGAGGGAAAGGGTGAAGTGGGGTTCATCTTGTTGAGTTTGCCAGTTTCCAGGGTTTCCATCAGCCCTGGTGTGGTCCGTCCGGCACGCCTCTCGCCTTGCTCACCCCCTCTTCCCACTCCCAGAGGAGCTCAGCAACCGCTACGGGGTTTGCCCAAAGATCCTCTGGTCCCAGTGTCATATTGATGTGTGTGCATGTAAAAAGGTGTAGTGTTGTGTGTGTTTGTGTTTTGCATAGCGGGCAGTTTGGTGATGTGTGTTGTGTTGGATTGATTTTGTGTAGGTAGGAGTAGAGGAAAGGAGATTTCCCTGCCCTGAGTTGGGCGAGGGTTCTCCTGACCCCGCGAGGAAGATTTTCTTCCTCGTTGCTTATTGCTGGTGCTTTTGTTTGAAGTATTGGGTTTATTGGAGTGTTATTTATGTGGTTTGTGACTGTGTTTGTGTGGATTTGTTGTTTTAGTGCTTTGTAAGTTTTGTTGTGTATGTCTGTAGGTATGTTTGTTGTGTAGTTGTTGTTGTGAAATATTGTTTGCTTTTTGAGCCTGCTGGGTGCAGGTTGTTGTGTTAAATAATTAAGTGGGTTGTTTGTGTACATGGCCGCCAATTTTGCTTGTTTTGCGTGGAGTTGGATGTGTGTGAGGACTTTAGCCTCTGTGTGTATGATGTGTGTGTTTGTGTCTGTGGTGTGCCCTGTTGCGACCCTGAGAGCTGTGTTTTGTATTGTTTGTAGTTTGCTGATTTGTGTGTGTGATGTAGTGGGGCCCCAGACTGTGCTGGCATACTCGATTATTGGTCGAGTGATTGCCTTGTATGTGTGTATGAGTGTTTCTTTTGGTTTACCCCACGTTGTTGCTGTGTGTGTGTGTGTGTGTGTGTGCGTGTTTGTGTGTGTGTGTGTGTGTGTGTGTGTGTGTGTGTGTGTGTGTGTGTGTGTGTGTGTGTGTGTGTGTGTGTGTGTGTGTGTGTGTGTGTGTGTGTGTGTGTGTGTGTGTGTGTGTGTGTGTGTGTGTGTGTGTGTGTGTGTGTGTGTGTGTGTGTGTGTGTGTGTGTGTGTGTGTGTGTGTGTGTGTGTGTGTGTGTGTGTGTGTGTGTGTGTGTGTCTGTTTGTCTGTGTGTGTGTCTGTGTGTCTCTGTGTGTTCCCTAACTCCTCCCGAACCACCCAACGGATTAAGATGAATGAGGTATCATTCAAAAGCTTATACCCCGGGGAATGCCGTAAGGGGTTGAATTTTAAAAAAAATTTATGGACATCTTTATACTGGACAACGCATTTTTACCAAAGACCTTATAAATTTTGGAACCTACAAAATTTTTGGCGTTGAATTGGCTCAAACTTATTGGAAAGAGTAATTAAGCAATATAAATCCAGAATATCATGTTTTTTTGGAAAAAATAAACATGAATATCTTTATACTGGACAACGTTTTTTACTAAAGAAGGGAATGACCTTTAAAACTTTTAAAAAAAACTTTTAAAAAATAATATGGACATCTGTATGCTGGACAAAGCATTTTTACCAAAAAGACGGAAGGGATCATCCTCGCTAACTACTAAACGAATGAATTAAATGAGATATCATTGCAAAGCTTACAATTCAGGGATTTCTCATAAAAGGATTGAATTTCGATAAAATTAGCAAATGAATCTGAGAAATACAGATATAATTATTTGTCAGTCGTAGGGCTGACACGGGCTAATCTGTAAAATTGTATAAATAGAAACAAAATCATTAAGAGAAACAAACAAACAAGCACAAAATAAACATTATAAAATTAAATTTTTACGAACTCAAAACATTGATTTAAACTTTTTATGAAATCAACTGAAAAAAAACAGTTTTCTTATTATTTTTTGTCTATGAGCAAACTAACTTAAAAGAAAACTGCGTAAAATTATTTCAAAACTATTGCTACCAATACAAAAATATCAAAGTTTTAGTATTGTAATTAATTCTTCAGGGGTCAAGAAAATTCACTGAAAGTCAAGTAATTTGTGACGATTTAGGGTCGATGGAGCCTTGGGAACTTGGAGCTGGAACTTGGAGCCAAAAATAGGGAACTTGGAGCTGTAAGTGGGGAAATTGGAGCCGTAAGTAGGGAACTTGGAGCCAAAAATAAAAATCGCTAAAACGTTTACCTAAGCCTAAGCGAAACCTAAATCTAACCCCAAACCAATTTTTTCTTAAAAGCTCCAAGTTCTCATTGCTCGTTGTTCCAAGTTCCCAAAAATTTCTCATGGCTCCAAGTTCCCTGCTTGTGGCTCTAAAGACCCCTACCTTTGTGACTAATTTATTTTTGCTTAAAGGAAACTTGACTGAAACAGAATTTTGTGCGTCCATACTAACAAAGAATCTAATTACCAAATATGATCTGCTTGTGCAAACTTTGAAACAGGGTTTAAAGCTGCCAATTCTGTGCTAATGTTTATTTAGTTATTTTTTGCTAAATTGATTTTTTGTGAAAAAATAGTTTTCCAAGTTATAAACAGTTTTCCAAGTGTTATCAGACTCTGTAAAAACACTTAAGGCTGTTTTATACTTTCGTTCAAAGATTCGAAAGGACAAAGTCTTAATAAAACCTTTATACATGTTCACACTTCGTCCAAAGGAACTTTGGACAAGCCAAAATTCTCTTTTAAAAAATCCAAAGATGTCCTTTCAACAATTTCAAAAGGTTGACCCTTCGGTATAGTATGAAAGACTCGTTAAATACTGTCCAAAGGACAGTCCAAAAGACAATTCAAAGCGTCCAAAAATAAAGCCAAAGTGTCCAAAACGCAAGTTAAAATTTAATTAATCTAATAATTTAATTAATCTAATAAATAATCTGGTAATTAAAACTGTGTTTTGGCTGTTCAAAAACACTTTGCATTGCCCAAAGGACAATTTTGGCTGGATAAAAATGTCCCTGTGGACTATTTTCTGGACTTTTCCCTTTGGATTTTGTCTTTTGGACTATGAGACTGTCCTTTGGACAATGTATGTATAAGACTTAAAACCTGTCCTTTAAACATTTTGGACGAAGTATGAACCAAGCTTTAAAGACAAACGCGACTGAGTTACTTCGTTTAGTTAAAAAGTATAGAGAGGAGGCATGTAGTAACCGATCAAATTTACGAAACTCATTGCCACTTAATATCAATCAATCAAAATTAAACCTATAATTTTTATAAATTGGTTCACATTTGTGCCACTAAATTGCTTTGACTTAATTGTTACAGCATGGTTCCTTTTTTTCCTGCTAAACAAATAAACCAACCACGTCTGGTACTTTTTAAAAGGATCTCAATAAAAACATTAAGAACCGTTAAATAATTTAAATTTTCTTTTTTTGGAATTTCACTAAATTTTTTTCATTACCTCTGGAATTCGGAATAGATCAACCAAAAACCAATTGTTTTATGTAAAACATTCTAAAAATTTTTTAAATGAAGGTTAACCTTAAACCGGCTAACGTTATAAAAATTTTTTTTTTATTTTTTAAATGTTACACTAGGAGGATTGATCTCTCATACAGCTCACTCACTTACTTAACTAATTCAATACAAATTAAGAGACTGTTTTCTTAACTCACAAAAGTATGTGATTTTAATTAAGCTTATTTTGCTTGTCAAATTAATGCAATCATGTTTTGGAGACCCACTATAAAAGTGTAAATGTAAATAAAATTATTTTTTCAATTTATTTCACAAAATAAGTATTTTACTCCCAGAGACAAAAATTATATCCCAAAATTATTAAAAAAAGTGAATTTAACCAAATGAAGCTTATAGAATGTTACAACTACCATCTTGCGTTGTTCCATTGGACTGTTGTGTTGTTGAATTTTCATCATCATTGGTACTTGACAAACTGGAAGTAGAATAGATTTCTTGTCTAACTCTTGAGTGAGCCTCTTTAACTGCTAGTGAACCAATATCATCTTTCGTGTGGGAATGAGTGATTTCCTTAGTGGTAGAGCGGACTTCTTCTGAATTCACTGCAATAGCGGTGCGAGAATGAGCGACTTCCGTCACATTTACAAATCCGTCGTCGTTATCGTTTGTTACTTCTTTTGATTTGGATTGGTCTTCGTCTGCTGACGAATTACGATTTATCTCTTCAACATTTTCATTTTCATGCTGATTGTGGTTGGATAAGAAATCGAATTCTTTTTGCACTAACTTTATGGTTTTTTCTAAAATTAATATATTGATTTTTTCATAAAAACTACTGTTGCCCGCTTTTTCCAAATACTTACTCCTTCTGGAACTTCGACTAACCAAAGCGGAGCTACCTCTAGAAATTTGAAACTCCAAAGCTCCCACCTTTTATGAATTTTACTAAAGTTTTTTTAACTTATCTTAGGCCCATTTTTGAAAATATTTTTAACGTTTTTTATAAATTTAGAAAAACAAATATAAAATATAGCATTATTTTTTAGAAAATTAGTAAACGGCGGTCCATAAAACATTTATTCCTAAGTTGGGAGTTTCAATAAACATTACTAATAAAGACACCTGTTTTTACTGTTAATATTCACTAAACAAAATAGAGTAGTGTCAAAAAAGTTATGTTTATTTAAAACAAAAAATTATAACACCTGGATTTTTATCTAATTGATTATTAAAAAGAATAATCGTTATTCTCGTGGCGCTTATTGTAGTTTCTAATTCGTTATTCAGTCATGTTTAAGAGTAGTTTTAGAATTTCGTACTATTAAAAGCCACGGGCGTAATATATATAATATTTTTACATGACGCTTTATAGTTTTTGTCAAAATATAAAGTTAAAAAACAATCAAATTTAATTTAAATAGCTTTAGGACGTTTCTTTTTTAAGCATAAAAAATGAAAATTTTTGTTAGCCACTTTTAATGTTATTGTATTGAAAACAGAAGATGTTCGATTTTTTTGTTTTGAAAATGATTTTTTTTTGTTTTTATATAACTGAGAGAAGTTGTGTTTTTAAAGAATTGTTGAGAATGGTATATCAGCTCAATCTATTTAACTAATTTTTTTTTAATTTTTCGTCAACTACAACAACACTACAATTCACTAAATAAATAAAAATATGGTTACGACAGGGTCGATGTATTTATTCAGTGACCAACTGCGCAAGCCAGGGGTGGTATGCTGAAGGTTTAATCCAACTTAAAATTAATCTGAGATTAGCGATTGTCGACACACAGTAAACATACTTACAGTATTGATTGAATAATCTAGGTTAACGGAGTTAATAGATTTAATCTCAGATTAAATCGCCACAAATCCGAGATTAGCGGAAAAAACCGGCAAATTTTTATCCACCTCCGGAGGTGGTTTAAAAATTTGCATAAATTAATAATTCCCCCGGCCCGGCCCCTCGGCCTCTCGTTTTCCGTGTTTTTCTTTGTTTTGTCGTGTTGGTTTTGTTTTGTGCTTCGTTGCTTTTTGGTTGTGTTTTTGCTTTTTCTCTTTTCTTTTTGGTGTCCGGTGTTTTTCGGCATTTCTTCCGGGTTTTTTTTTGCTTTGATTTTTTTTTTTTTTTTTTTTGTTCAAGAATTTTTCTCTCTTTTTTTTTCCCTTCCCTTTTGCTTTTTTTCGTGTTGGGGGTTTCTGGGTTTGTTTCTCGGATTTTCTTTTTTCTTTTTTTGGTTTTTGGTTTTCTTTTGTTTTTCGTGGTTTTTTTTTTTCTCGAAAAAGGCATGTTTAAAATTCGATTGGTTTTTTGTTCGGATTTTGTTTTTCCGTCTCTGCCTCTATGTTTTGCAGAAATTTGAGGCGGAGTCGGAGTCGGAGTCGGTGGAATTTAGTGTTTGCCATTAATAATTTAATCTCGAGTTTGTGACGATTTAATCCGAGATTAAGTCTTAATCTCAGATTAAGTTCGTTAACCTAGATTATTCAATCCATACTCTTAGTATGTTTACCGTGTGTCGACAATCGCTAATCTCAGATTAACTTTAATTTAGATTAAACCTTCAGCATACCACCCCAGAGCTATATAGTTTTCTACAGTTTGCTCCATATACATCCATTTCAAAATATAGTTCTTGTACTTTCGTCTAAGCATTTACCAAGGATGAAATCATTTCGTTATGGCTTGTTTAATGTTTTGTTCAATCAGTTTCAAAAAAAATAATACTAAGTTCAAAATATGAGCGTTAGACTAATAATCATAATAAAAAAAGACCCTGAATTTTAAAATTCTTTCTTCTTTTGACTATAATTGGTCTTGCTCATAGAACTAAATTGTTCATTGGTGCTCCCGTGCCATCTTCTGCGAATGAAAATTCCGAATTTAATATTAAAAAATCTTCAAAAATTTAATTTAAATTTCACTTACCAGCGCTATCATGTTCGTTTTCTTGCAGATCTCCGCTGCTCGTTCGACTTCTGACCTCCGGAGTGTTCGGCGGGGACTTGGGAGTGTCTTTCTTTGTTTGTTCCTTTTTGTGTGAAAGTTAAACTTAGCAAAAGTAAGATAAAAGTGAAATGTGAAAAAATGTTTACATATAACTTATATTTTATTTGCATATTTTTCACTTTTAAAACTTTTAGTATTCAAGTTTACCAAAAACAGAGTGTTCAGTCAGAAGAGTTGTGAAAAATTTATACACACTTTTTATGTGTGCTCCTTTTGTTTTAATTATATGATCTTTTATAATTCAAACTTAATTTCACTTGTTCAATGGCTCAACAAAACAAAATATGCTGCTGACAAAAAAGTGCTTACACTTTATATTTACAATTATTATTCCAAAATCATGCAAGCTTTGTTTAACTTTCAAGTATTTTTTCGTGTTCTTTGTTTATTTTGTTCTAACCTGTTCTTTAGTCTGTTCGTTTTCCTTCTCGTCATTGTGTTCATCAACCTGATCAATGGAATACTGATGAATGTTAGACAGTCGCTCTTGTACGACCTGAAATGAATCTTCGGAAAGATTTTTTGATCCGAGTTCTGTTGGGTGTTCAAGACCATCATTACTGATGTCATTCGCAGTTGGGACCTCAACATCTCCGGCACCCAGGGCAAGTATTTGTTTTTCAAAACCTGTAGATTGTTGATTTAGTGATTCATGAGGAATCACCTCTTCATTTTGTGATGTCGGTTTTTTACAGTCTTCTTCAGAGATCTCTACCGCAGGATGATCTTGGTCCAAAAAGGATGTTTTGCTAGCTTCGGAGGACTGGACTGATTTCTGCTGACTAATATTTGAGGATTGATGATGGTCTGATGATGGCTGGTGGGCGGGTTCTTGATGGCTTAGTGATCCTTGATGGTTCCAATTTTCGGTGTAGTGAAAAACATTGGTCACAGTATTACTGCTGTATATTATGGGACTTCTGGATTCAGAGGTTGCCTGTAATAACACGATAAAGTTCGATATTAATACAGTTTTGCGTACCATGCTTAAAACTTTACTTGTACTTTTGAGGAATTTACTTACTTTGTGAATTTCCCTTTTTTTTCTTCATACGTTTTTGCTGTGTCTTGGGTCTAATAAAACTAAAATACTGCTGTCTTATATTAACGCAATACTGGGATAATATAGGAAACTTAATAGTAACTCAAACAAAATCAGGCAGTGCGATAAAAAATTGGGTTTTGAATTTATTATTGAAAAGTAAATATTAAATATATTTTTTTTAATTATAATAGTAAATAGCTTAAACAGAAAAATCAAATCAAATTATTGTAAAGAACATTTTCATTCGAGTTAAAAAAAATTCATAAAATACAAGATACTCATTCAACTTGGTTTTTAAAGATCTTTAAATATCGGATAAAATTAGTAATTTGCTATATGTTTTGCTGGCAGAAAGAGGGCGTAGCCAATCGGTCTCAATACATACAAACACACATTTCAATTGTTTATAGGACCAGCAATAGGGATGCAGCTGTTACAATTTATTTTATTTTTAAAAATTTATTTTTTTATGTTTACTTTATATCCTTCATCCTGAGCTAGAAAATAATCGGAAGGCCGGTTTCCTTGAAAATCGGGCACTGGTAACTCTCCTAAAAATCAGTACAGTGTCAACAAGTAAACTTTAAACTGATTGAAATACTTTTTTAGTAAATTACGATAACAGATTAAATAAATTACAAAGTAGTGTTTCATTTTAATTCCTAACGTGTACAAGTTTTTTATGTTTTAGAATTGGTTTTAAGGGCTTCAAATTTAACGCGAATTTAAATTATACGACTATAAAATGAATTGAATTACAAAAATAATTTTTTTTGCTTTTTTTGTTTATATTCTAATTTTGATATCTAACGGAAGAGAATTTTTTGAGTAAAGGCCATTTATTTGCTTTGATTTTGCGTTGACACAGTACCCTTGAGCATGCGGTCACCGTAGATTGGCGCTATTCCAGCGTAGTGAATTAAATCCACGCGTTTCCGGATTTTTATTGAGGAATCCCGGGGAAAGACCAAGGTACCAATATCCGAGTCTGGCTTTTTTTGCAGCTGCAGTGTCATTCTATAACAAAAACAACAATATACATTTAAATAAAATTTTTGAAGTTTTTTCACAGGTTACCGCGGGACCGTTCTGGAGAAGGGGCTTAGTCATGCGGCACCACGTTAATCCAAATTGGGGAATGTGGATGCATTTGGAAAATTCCTGGTGTTACGATTAGTTTAAGTTTATGAATATAAGATTTTTCTTGCGATTGTAACTTTTTGAAAATAATAATGGCCTTATTTAAAACCAAAAGTGTCGTGTCGTGCCTTTTTCGCCACGTACAATTTTTTATAGCAAAACAAAAGTTTTAATCAACATAAAAGTATGCTTCTCATATTTCTAAAAGTCTGGCTGTTATAAATATAGGTTTACTTGTTTTTCTAGTGCGATTTTGTATGGAAACCGTTTTACCAAATTTAAATATGCATTGCTAAAAAAATGCATGCATACAAGTTTATACAATTCTGCTTAATTTTTAGGTTCCGCTAAGGATTAGGAAAAATAACCTAAGCGCAATTAAGTTTAAATTGGCTTTTAAAATTAAAACTTTTGTTTTCCATGTTTAAATTAAAAATTTTGTTTTTCATGTTTTGGTGGTTTATTTGACTGTCATTTTTTTTATTTTTTTTAAATTTTCGAGAATTTTAACAATGTTAAAACACAGTTTTAAATTATTTTATTGGTTTAAAAAAAGTTTTGGCATATATCAACCATCTTACGGTTAACGAAATATGCTCATCTCACTCGATATCATTTTTGCACACACCATAATAATTATATTATTTTACAAAACTTACATTAAAAATCAAATTAAATTCAACCTATAAAAAAATCCGTAATAAAAAATTATAAGAAAATATTTATTTACATTTCCAGTGCTTAGTTTGGCAAAGCTTAAGTTTGAAGTTTTTACGAAAAGTTTTGAATTTTTTTTAAAACAATAAAAAAAAGAAAAATTTTAGTTAGCAAGAACGCCAATTGGTATAAATCGCTAATCGCCAATAAAACGCCATTTGGTATGCTGTTAAGAAAAGCCTTGCCGAATATTCCAGAAAATTTAATCCAGTTTGTTTGCTTAATTTTTATGACATTTTCAATGGTTGGTTCTTGAAATTTTTAAAGAAGATTAACATATAGTAAAGCATATTTTTATGCTTTTTGAATGCAAAAAAATGCTTTTTCATATCTAAAATTTTGCAAAAATTCCAACGTTATTTTCTTAATTCTTTTGACCAGGACTTCTAAACAAATTATTTCTCAAAACAGCAAGTATTTAAAAATTTAATCTCGCGATCAAAGTATTTTGAAGTTTTGTAATTTTTAACTTTTAAAATTTTTTTCCATGACAAAATCATTTGTTAATATAAAAAGCATTGGATTAAAAAAATCATTTGGATCCACGCACTTTTTATATGTCGTTTTTGTTTGTTAAAATTTATTTAGTAGATTATTTCATAGATTTTACATATAAAATTAATTTAAATTTGACTCATAAAAAACAATTCTAAGAAAAAAATTCAAAAACATTTTCTGTGGTTTCCTGAGCTTGACTGGATGATTTTAGCGATAAATTTTCACTTCTTTTCTTAAAACCGAATTTATTAAAATTATTATTTTCATATTGCAATTAAAATAGAATTATTCTTATTACTTTATCAACTAACAACTTAGAATGTTACCGAATAGATTGTGACTTTTATTTTTGTTTCTTAACTCGTTAACAATACTAAAATATACGCTTGACATTGCCACGGAAACGAAAGTTATTTATGGAGTTTTTTTTATTTATTTTATTCAGATTTTCCTCAGAAGTTATAAGCGGCAAAATTACAAAGACTCGAAAGAAAAAGCTAAAAATTGGCTTTGTCAAAGCGAGAAATTCTTGCGGGATTGTAATACGATACAAGAATTGAACAAAATCTTTCCATTCAAAGCGCTTACCCATGCGTTATATAGGTATTAAGCGGAAAGTTTGCGCATTTTTTAAATGCGTGCGAGCCTGCTTTACTTTAATAAAAACTTTCATCGGACTTCGCGTAATATTTGTACTTGACGCTTTTGTAGGGCGCGATTCAAAACCAAATTTGGGCGTAGCACAGAAATCATTTGTAAACACGGAAACTTATACGTGGTCGTAAAATTGCATTATTTATCTCACTGCAAAAATAAGCTTGTTGTAGTTTAAAAAATACAGTTTCTTATTCCTCATATCATTTTATACGGGTATAAAGTATAAAAAAGATATAAATCGCTCGCTGGGGCTGTAATAGCCAAAATTAGGGTATTTTTATGATACAAGCATTTCTAAAAAAAATATTTTTCTGGATTTTTAGTCATTTTTATCACTATTTTATTGAATTCACACCGAACACGCTACAAAGGTCTTAATTGAATGTTGACCCTAATGTTTATATAAATCCGAGATTTAGTGTTGGGCTTCATGAGTGCGCTGGAGAGCAAAAATTTAACCTGAATAACATTAGCTGATTTTTCCAAACTTTTTTTGACAACTTCTTTTATGAAAGCTTATAAAAGAAGTTGTCAAAATTGTTATTTTCTTTTTTTAAATTGTTTTTTAGGAAGTATCAGCACCCTTCGAGATACATTATCGATTATGATTTTATTTTTTAGGACTTAAATAAAAAAGTCTCGCAAAAATTTTTGACACTTTAAATAATAAGAAATATAAGTTTGAAATCGCGTTTAATAAGCTGTGCTCTCGATTTATTTTAACAAAACCAGAAATATTTTGATGCCTACAGTCTTCCAGTAGCAGTTTTACCGGGTTAAAATGGATGTATACAAAATTATAATAAACAAAAGTATTTTTAGTCAGTTTCTCGAACCATTTAAAGTTCTTTCAAATATACAAAAAATTTATTAGTAACAAAACAAAGAAAAAGCTGCCAACAAACCACACCATGACAAATTATCGAATATTGATACATATTGTTTATAATATTTTATTTATTTTTATCTGAATTAACAAAACTAACGTTAACCTTTATAAAAGCTAACAAAACTACACATATTTGAAAACGTTAAAAAACCGCAGCATACATTGCTCACCTTCAATAGTTGTTAGCTACTTCCCACTTTAAAAAAAACTTAAGCGTTCCAATTTTTGTAAAGCTGTTTAAGCCACTACAGAAGCAGATTGCCAAGGTAATGTGTCTAAAAAATAAATACTATTGAAAATGAAACGTTGAAGATAAATAACGTGAGATTTCTATTTAAAATTTTATTAAACAAAACAACAAATTGTTAAAATAAAATCTAACAGAAAAACGTTTATTTTTGTTGCTTTTTTAAGAAAGTTTGTGGTAAAAAAATAGTTAAAATTTCTGACCTTCCTGTAAATAATGCAAAAAAGTATGAACAAACAACATTGAAATGGTTAATACACGCTTGTATCTTGTGTCTAATACATCGTAATTGTTCGTTCTTATTTTAAAATGTGTAAAAACATTAAAACCATAAAAATTTAATCGTTGATAAAGCACTGAAAAACGCTAAAATAACGCATTGTTTTTTATTTAAAACTTATCAGGAACCTGGAAGAAAAGAATTCAGTTTTTTTTTATTTTGTTATATATAATAACAAATTCTAATTTTTACAGTTATTAAATTACACAGCACATAATTGTTGTAAGTTGCTGAATCTGAAATAAATCTGAGAAAAATGTTTTGGATCGCACGATTATTGATGATTAAATGTTTTTTTATTAAAATATTTTTTAATTTTAAAGACTGGTAAACACCGCAGCCGGAGTGACAAACCAAGTGACAACTCCTTCCTCGCACGCTAACACCGTTAAACTGTCATTTGTCGCTGCTGCGTTTGAACGTGATGTCACTTTTCAATCCAGAGGGAAACATATTCAACTCTAACTTCATTTTTTTTACAATGTTAAATAGCCAAATTTAAATGTTCAAGTCAAGTTTAGTTTAGTTTGTCTTTCACTTAAAACATAAAAAAATTAAAAATTTCAGCAGTAGTTCGCACAAAATTTATTCCAAAACAGCGATTATAAAAAAATAGTTATAAACAAAGATTAAATTTTTTAAACATAAATTGGCTTAAAAATAATAAATAAAACTTATTTATTTTGATAATGCAATATATAATAAATAAAATTAAATACTTAATACTGAAAAATCTTTATCGTAGTAAAAAATTTTAAGAAAAACCCCGTAAAAACTATAATACTATGTTTATAAGTTAAAAAATCTGTTTAAAGCGTTTATTTTTGCGAACTCATTACTATACCAATTATAGCTTTTTGTTTTCTGTTTTTTATCATACCTTTTCAGTTAAGTATTAATAAGCATATAATTATTTAAAAGTTTAAACAACAAACGTTATGTGTTAAAAAAATCGCTCAATAAATCAGATCAACCATACAGGATGGTTCATATTTATGTAAAAAACGTCCTTTGGAAAAAGTCCAAAGGACAAACACAGCGTATAAACGTATGTAAAAACGTCCTTTTGATTTTGTCCAAAGAACGTTTGTACATAAGTACGAACCATCCTTAACTGTCAAAATTTATATTCGAAATAATGAAGCTACAAATGCCGAAATTAAAAAATCCAAATCGTTATATTTTTTGGTTTTTATTATAACTAAAGGTAAACCCAACGTGGCTGCAACAGTTGTTTGTTGGATAAAAAATGCCCCTCATTAATTAACCACTCAAATCACGAGAATCTGACGTCACTTTATAAAACAAATACTCTGTTTTAAATCGACTTTAATTGGCTCATAAAGTGACGTCAGATTCTCGCGATTTGAATTGTTACTTAATAGGGGCATTTTTTAATCTAACAAACAACTGTTGCAGCCACGTTGGGTTTACCTTTAATCAAACGCTTAATTTTTCAAAACTTAATGACAAATCAACTGAGTAAACCCGTGACATAAAAACAATAAATAGGAACTATGGATAAAATTGGAACCGAAATTCATGAAAATCTTCTTTTTTTATTTTGATTTCTGACATCAAGTGTAATAATTAACTCAAATAATAACTTGAGTAATATTTTTATATTTTATAATTATTAGTCAAAAAGACAGCCAATAATTTACGAAATGGCTAAGACGTATTCGTTCGTATTTAAACACAAACAAAAAGTACTAATATTCCATATTCAAACTTTTAACAGCAAATGACAAAGACCTTAACGATACCTTAACTTTTACCATATTAGTCATAAAAAATAGTGGCTCCAAATATTATTTTTATAGCAGTAGAGTTTGCAAAAAAATCCGTGTTTCAGCGATGACATTTAGATTTTAAAAACATATCTAGGCAACGAAATTATTAAAAAGTAATGTCTTGCATAGCTGAAACTTAAGTTTATCAGGTCCGCAGTTTTTTCTATTTAAACATAAGCCTGAGGGAAATTGCCCATTTTTTCTGCTCTATTCCTGGAGCATTTTTCCAGGCTAGTTATGACTTTTTGTGTTTTTGTCATATTTATCGCATTCTTTTAGATAAGTTAGGTTTACAAATAAATCGATTTTTTTAATAAAATTAAGACGCTTTGAAACGTTTTTTAATTATATATCTACAATAAATAAAATAAAATCCGCCAACTAATTTATAAGTTTTATGAATTTTATTTTAATTTAAATCATATAGTTATATTTAGATTAAAAAGAATTAAGTATGGAGGGAACCAAAACAAACGATTAAAATTAAGGATGGTTAATTAAATTCACTTATCGCATATAATTTTAAAAATTTTTATTTATAGCTGTTGTATAACTGCTTTCCGTTGTTGACCTTTGCTATGCAAAAACGAACAAAAGTAATAAAACGTTTCTGATATCCACATGTCTCTTTTTAATAACATCTTATCTCCGTCATGTTTATTTAGTACGCTAAGACTTTTTAACAATAATCTTTTTTAAGTTTTTGGCTAATTGAAGTCTGCCTGATATGTAAAATAAATATTGCAATCGTAATATTTGTTGTTTAGTAAAAATTACATGTACTTTGAATTTTTAACTGTATAACTTTTTAACTTTTGTATTTAAACCTAGGTGCGTATGGGGGCAGGTGTAAATAAATATATAAATAAAATCCACGACAATAGTAACAGGCAGACACTAGATTTTAATTGTATAAGCTTAGCAAATTTTCGTACCAACAATTAAAAAAGATTGTGAGGTTAATTCTGAGTACTACGGGTGTCATTAGTACTAAAGCTAAAGCTAAATTGCTTTAGTACTAAAGGGTTTTTTGGGCTTAGTACTAAAGCTAAGGCGCGCTAAACTGAAATTAGCTGGCAAAGGTTTGGCAAAAGGTATGGGCCCGACAAAACGTTAGCTTTTGCCAGGAAAATGAAAAATCACTCAAAAAATAATTGACCAAAAAATGAACAAAAAACCAAAAAAAAAAGTGTTCACCAATCAAAAACATGACTATTTAATAAGATTTCTATCCATAAAATGGAGAGGTATGGTGGGGTCCTTTAACATCAAAATTTTAAACCCCTCTCCTGAAAAAAAGTGTTCTCCTCAGAAAATTTTCAATTTTTTTTACCTGGCTCTCCTCCAGAATTTTAAATGTGACATCTCTAAAGTATAGTATTTTGTTTTGAAAAACCCACAAGACACACCCTGACCCTCTTAGATTTTGAAATTTTCCATACATCCTTCCCAAAATTCAAGATGCAATTTACCCCGGGTAACCAACCACCTCAAACCATACTCTTAGCTGCCAAAAAACTATGCTCATCTGAAGTTAAATATACTATATTTTTACTTTAAAAGAAACATAAGTGAGTATTTTGAACAATAATGATAAAAGCGATTAAAACGAATTTTGGTTTCAAGGTGCTATGAATATGGGGTTTTATTTTTTTTTGTTTCTTATTTTTGTTTAAGCATTGGAAAATACTATTTTTTTTGCTTTTTTGAAGTATTTTTTCCAGTTTCTAAGTGCTTAATATTAAAATAATGTTATTTTTACTTTTTCATATAGGCATTTTGTAAAATTAATTGTGCAGTAAGCGTTTTTAATACAAAAAATGTTGGTTAAATGTTTTGTTGCTTTAAATATTCATTTCAGAAAAATATTCTTGATAGTTATTCATTTTTGATATAGATATTAACATTTAAATTTAAAACTGGAATACAGTTACAAGAGCAACTTTAAACCTGTAAAATTAACCCTAAAAATAATACTTTTAAAATATAAAACTAAAACCTGATGCAATAAACGTAAAAACGTCTTTAGTGTTGAGTTTTTACTGTAAACTTAACAATGCAATGCTAAGAATTACCTTAAAAAAGGGATAATTTTTAAAATTTAGGAATATTTCCATATTTGTCAGTTTGGCAAAAGCTAAGGCTAAAGTGCTTTAGTACTAAGCCTTTTTATGGGCTTAGTACTAAAGCTAAGGCTAAACGATTTTATAACCTTTAGTACTAAAGCTAAGGCGCGGCTAAAATAAAATTTCCCGGCAATGCACACCCGTACTGAGTACTATAACAATGACTAAATGTAAACACCAATTGGTATTAGGTAATTGTGAATATGGGCCCTTGTGTTAAGATGTAAAATTAAAAAAAAGTAAATTCGACGTGAAGGTTTTTGTTAATTTTTAAAATATGCCACTTGAGTTAAACTGCAGTCTGTTCAAAAATAATTGAGAATAGCGACATTGTTTGAAATTTTAAACGTTATTTCTCAAAAAATATAATCTATTCTAATTAATACGGATTAATACCACGCTTGTATCAATGTGTAGCTTGAGCTTTTACTATCAGATAAAACTTTAAAAAGTGATGTTGATCGTTGATGCTATGTATCAAGTATCACTCAGTGCAGCTGATACGATGAAAAAAAACGGGATCTTCAACAAGTAAATTTTTTTATTAACCACTATCAAATTTTTATATAAATTTTTTTATTACCAGTATAACGCCTTTTGGTATACTGTTAAAACAAGCTTTTTGAAGTGTTTTCCGAAACTTTGAGCACAATTGGAACGATAAATTTTTTGCATGACACTTGAAATCCAATTGTGTTTTTTACTGAACACTGGTTCAAAGGTCCAATTTTCAATTCCTAAGCTTGTTGCTCGTTTGATATTGGCCAAACAATCGTTCACCGTTTTGGATCTTTCTTGAGAATCAAAAAAATTTTTTAAGGGGTAAAGTCCCGGGTAAGGCTAGGAGAGGCTAAAAAATGGCGCTACGTACGTAAGGCTTATTTTATAGAAATCTTTGAAATTGTAAATTAATAAACGCATTTAAAGTTTTCTTATTTCATTAATTAAAAAATACGTACGTAACTGTGGGATTCGCAGTTTACACGATCGTAATTTTTTAATCATTCAAATATAATCTTTAACTAAAAACACAAAAGAAAATATGGGTTGATTCATTTACAATTACAAAAATTTTTATGCACTAATACGTCCCTGGTCCTGGTTTTTTTCGGACGCACTAAAAAGAAAATTTGACTACATACGACGTCTTTTAATATATCATTTGCGTAAAAAACCCATTATTAAGCTTAGAAGAAGCTGTCAAAAACGACGCATTTAAAATTTGCACGCACTCCAAGCCTTTCTTGGACAGTAGCAAATCTTTTAATTAAAAACTTAGCAAAGTTAGTAAATCTTAGCTTATTTTGTTCGAATCTGCATGTTATTTTGTTGGAAAAACATATTTTCATCCAATGGTCAAATTTTACTAAAAACGTCAAACGTCACAGTTATGAAATGCCTTTTTTTAGTTGTTTTCTTGTACTTCAAATGATGTTTGTCCGTTTTTTTACACCACAAAACCAGTTTTTGAATATTATGTTATGTACCTTTTGCAAAAATCAAAATGTACTTTATCCAAGTATTGCTTGTTTAAAGGAATTTGAATCCTTAATTTTTTTTCTGATTTGTAATGTATTAATTGTCACAAGACCAATAAAAATTAGTAATTACGACGTATGCGAAGAAATTTTCATACTTTAAATCAAAATAGATTTGTGGCTCGGAGCGCTGCCAAATATTAATAACTTTATTCTAAAATTTGTTAGGTAAGCTTAATTATATAGGTTCTTTACACAAATGATACAGTACATCAAAACACGTTGTAAGTAATGAAATTTTCATTTTTTGAGGTTTCGAGAGAAAAAAACATTAAGTCCAGGGTGCGCATTTTTTTACCTGCCCCCTCTTAGCCGGAGATAACACGGTTAAAAGTTTTTGCTTCTAAGAGCCAAAAACGGCGGACTTTGGACCATTTCCATTAGTTTGGCTAACACACAATAAGTACCAAGCGTCTGAAGTGAAAACGGGACCAGTATATAAATTTTCCGTGAATAAACACTCTTAAACCGACGACAAAAAATTGCCATAAAAAATTTAACCTTCCATTCGCGCACAAATTTCCAGAAACTACTCAAAAAGGCTTATAATAGTGATGGGCTGAACTGCGGAACCCCCCGGAACCGGAATTGAGATTTTCCAAAAATTCAGAATAGGAACCGGAATTCCAAGTTTTGCCCGGAGCCGGAACATCCGGAGCTGCCCATCCCTAGCTGATAAAATACCAAAGGGCATTTCTTATTAATCAATAATAAAAAATTTCGCTTTTTTAAAGCCCAAATTTTTTCGAAGTATCCTCCGTAGTAATAACGTTATTGATAAACATTACTTTTTGGAGTTTTATCTGATAAGCAGAAGTCAATTATAGATCGATATAAGCACTGTATTAAGCCGTTCATCGTTTTGCGATATAACTTTTTAAGGTAGAACTTCACAGTTTTGAACACTTGGACTACAAGTCGCATATCATCATAAATATTAATTTTTGGTCTATAAAAGTGGGGTGCTATAAAAAGTTAAGACTTTGTGCTATCCAGTGGTTATAAAAACATCACCAAAAAGTGTGTCCAGTTTGCAACAGATGTCCATGGATTCTACCTCTGAAAACGACAATAAGGCCTTTTAAAAAAATTGATTCGTTATTTTTGGGCGCAATTTTATAATAAATTAGGGTAATATAGGGGGCAACTTTCAAAAATGGTTTGAGTTCAAAATGATCTCAAGATTTTTTTCAAATTGCAAAAAAGATTTTTTTACAAAAATATATAGCAAAAAAATCCTGAAGTCCT
The DNA here is from genome assembly GCA_030248175.1 of Microlaimidae sp. YZB2_3. Lineage (NCBI taxonomy): Eukaryota > Metazoa > Nematoda > Chromadorea > Desmodorida > Microlaimidae > Microlaimidae sp. YZB2_3. The sequence goes on along the minus strand of JASAMX010020378.1, from coordinate 22,083 downwards.
TTTTAATCGTTTATAATAAAAAAAAATAGTAAAAGCCTATATCTAACTATTTCCAAACTTTCGTTTAAAAATAACGAACGAATTTTTTTTAATTTTCGTTAAATTTTTTTTAATTGACGCCGAGAAACTACATTTTGAACCATTCCTTTAAAAGTTGCTTTTAATTGAAAATCTCAGCTGACCCAGTAGCCGAGTGGTTGGTACGTCGCGCTCGGATACTCGGATCCATAGGGTCGAGTAGTCGCTCGACCATATTTTTAACGCCGAAAAAATTTTTTTTTAATTTTTAGCTTTTTAATTTAAAAAAAAAATGTTTTATTATTTAAGATACGCTAAATAGAAAATGAAAAAATAGAATAGTTTTGGTAATAAACTTTATTAATGTTTTGTATTTTTGACATGTATTTTATTGATGTTATTTGATGATTGTGGACGATAACATTTTTTACAGAAAAATGAATGTCAAAAATTGAATCAGCAGGTCAAACTACGTATAGTAAAATGTAATTCAAAAAGATTTCTCGTCAAAAAAAAAACTGTGAAGTTCTACCTTAAAGTTTAAGTTTTATTAGACTTAAACTTTTTTAAAACTTTGTTCATTTTAGAAAAATTGTATTTCTAGGGATAATTCTAGTCTTAGCTGCATTAATAAATTATAGAACAGAATAAATTTTTGAAATTTAATTCACATCATTTTTCTATACTGTTATTGTGGCTTTTTAACAATTAATACCATTCAGTTCAAAACAAATATCTTTATTTAAACAGTTTTACAGAATAAAAGCAATACTGGGAGGGAAAAATAAGACTGGAATTTTTACAAAAGTTATTGTAGGTATACTCAACACCGAAAAATAACCTCACGCAGTGTAATCATAAATTGTAGCAAAAGATGCCCAAGCAAAACTGAAAAGCTGATGACCGCATCTGAAGATGCGCTGCCTGTCACAAATTAAAGATTTCTATATCGCCCAATGAAAGTATTTTTTCAATACAAACTTTTATGTAAAAATTATGGTTGAATTATATCTGGCTGACGCTGAAAATTATAATGCAGACATGAAGGGACCAATTAAAATTGTGCGATAATCACTTTTTTTTTAAACAAATAAGAACGCAGAATTTTATTTTTAATCCCACCTTTTCACAAAATATACATAAATTAACCGACTTTAGCCCTTAAAAAGTTTGCATTTAGGTTCCAAATTAAGTAATTTGATAAATAATGATTAAAATACAGTTTTTAATCTTTGTTATTAATCCGTTTTAGTGAAAAATTTTGAATGTTTTTGTTGTTAAATAGTCGATTCAATACAATATCGCGGTCAGCTAGATTTTATTTACCTAGGTATAGGGTAATTGAATTAACTTCGGTCACCTTTTTTTATTTTTTTGAATAAGTTTTTTCTGGCTCTTCTAATCGAGTTAAGATTTGGTCAAAATCAAACGACAGCTATTTTTTTATTTCAGTGCAAAATTTAAAAAATTCTGTTACACATAAAAATCAATGGATGTTTAAACTTTGTTTTTATAGTGGCCAAAATTAAGGCGCGTGTTATTAACTTCCGCCGACTAGAAAAAACTGGCTATAACTATTGTTAAAACGAACAATAAAAATTTTTAAAGGTTGCTAATTTATTCTTAGGTATTGTTCTTGGTACATATAACTTAATTTTTTTCCGTTTACAAACTTTTATAGTTATTAGCAAGATTTTTAATAATTATGTCAAAAGCTTAAAAACACTAGTTTTTTTTAACACGTGGTTTAAAAGTGGGTCTTGAAGCAAAGTCTACAGTAATATTTGTTAAATAATAAATTTACGTGGTTTTTGTTTAACAAAAAAAAACAAAATCCGCCTTACATAAATTCGTCCACCTTTCATGTTTTAAAAAAACAAAAACAAAAGCCTAAAACACAAAAAATCCATAACATAAAACCCAAATTATCAACTTTAAGGATAAACAAGACGTAACAAAAATTAAGAAGGGGTATAACTCCACACCATCCCTTGCCTATCTCTAAGATTTCATATCTGACTGCATTCATCCGCCAAGAAAATAACCTGACTTTTTTTGCTGCATTTCAATAATACTTGAAAAATTCCAATGCGGATTTATTGATAGTTCAAACTACAGGTGTACAGTGCCTTAGCTTTAGTACGAAATGTTCAAAAATCGTTTAGCCTTTCTTAGCTTTAGTACTAAGCCCAAAAAAGGCTTAGTACTAAAGCACTTTAGCCTTAGCTTTTATGAAACCGGACATGTTTTTAACATACGGACAATTTTTTTAAATAATTCTTAGCATTGCACTGTTAAGTTTACCGTAAAAAACTCAATATTAAAGACTCTTTATTGCATCAGATTTTAGTTTTATTTTTAGGGTTAATTTTACAAAAGTTGCTCTTGTACTGTATTGCAATTTTAACTTTAAATGCAAATCGTCATCAAAAATGGTTAGCTATCAAGAATATATTTTAGAATGAATATCTATTAGCAACAAAACATTTAACCACCATTTTTTATTAAAAAAACACGCTCGCTTACTGCATAATAAATTTCACAAAATGCCCACATGAAGTAGTAAAAATGAAATTATTTTAATACTAAGGACTTAAAAACTCAAAAAAAATTTTCAAAATAGCAAAAATATTCAGTCCTTCTTTCTAATGCTGAAACAAAAATTAAAAAAACACAAAAAAGTAAAACCCCATATTCACAGCATCTTGAATAAAACTAAAAGCCGTTTTAATAATTTTAATTGGCATTATTGTTTTAACAACTCACTTTATGTTATTTTATATATTTTTAAAGTACAAATATAGCATTATAAACTCCAGGTAACCATAGTTTTGGTAACTAAGGCGGGGTGGAGGGTTGGGGTGTTTGGTTATCCAGGGTAAATTGCATCTTGAATTCTAACAGGGAGGTATATGAGGACCTTTCTGTACTGGCTGGCTTTATAGTGAGGTAGACCCGGGATCAAAAATTTTGAAATCTAAAAGATGGTCAGGCTAGATCTGGTTTTCAAAACAAAATACTTTAGATTTAAAATTCTGAAGAGGAGTCAGGTTAAAAAACTTAAAAACTTTTAGAGGAGAACTCGGTTTTCGTCTAGGAGAGGGGTCTAAAATTTTGAGGTTGAAGGGAAGGGGGCGGAATGGACCCCATTCTACCTTTCCCTTTCACTGATATAAATTTCATTGTATAATCATGATTTTGGTTTGGTGAGAACACATCAGATTTTTTGGTTATTTGTCATTTTCTTGGCAAAAGCTAACGTTTTGTCGGGCCCATACCTTTTGCCGAGCGTTTGCCAGATAATTTCAGTTTAGCCGAGCCTTAGCTTTAATACTAAGCCTAAAAAACCCTTTAGTACTAAAGCACTTTAGCCTTAGCTTTAGTACTAATGATACCCGCAGCTCAAACCAAGTCAATTCCAAGTTGGATTACTCTAACTCGCACAAAATGTACACCAGGTAATTCTTATAACAGCATTTCTCCGTCAACAACCGTCCGAAATAACCTGACATTTTACTGTTTTAATTTACTTTACACAACTTGAAACGTTGGTACTCTATATCGTGGTAAGTGGTGGGTTGGCTGGAAAAACCCCGCTGACTTCGTGTTTACTATGTTCACTATATGACTGCATCCCTCCGCCAAGAAAATAACCTGACTTTTTCAATGTGTTTCCATATTATTATTTGAGAAATTTCTTCGGGTCTATTCATAATTTAATACAAAATAGTAAGTTATGAGTTATGTAACCCCACCCGTACACATGATGGTGCAAATCCTGTTAAACATGTTTTTCACGTGATTTGGTGGCTGAAATTAACGGAATCTTAATTTGCGCAGTTAATTAAACCTATTGCAAATTGCTTTTAACTAAAATATTAAAACATGAAAATTTACAATTTTGAGCCTTAATTAAAAGTTATTTTAAGGTTATATATTGCTTCATTTTAAATTTGATGCAGTTTAAACACAGAGCAAAAAATCCAGGAAATCACAAAAGATTCCCTTTTTGTATGAAAATTTTAGTTATGCTGAATAAAAAACTTTGCATAAACATTTATTCAACATTCATCCAGTTACTTTTGTGTTAGGTTTTTTTTGTTTTAAAAATAGGCCAATTTTCAAACACCCTAAATTAAGTCAGATATAATTCCGTTTCAAGGGACGAAGGCCACTAGATCTCCAATTTTAGTTAGATCGGTCTAATATTTTACTAGTTCGTTCTTGGCGATATAGGGATTTCAATTGTGACAGTGCACCCTTTAAGCTATTACTCTTTGTTTATTTGCTGTAATTTTTTTTTGTTTTGTCTATTGTGCTTTGCTTCATTTTTGCAATAGCAATTTGTCGAGTCTTAAAAGAAACTGAAAAATAGCTTTATTTATTATAATAATACATGCATTATAAACTCATATTGTAATAATATCGCCTAAAAATCTCAGTAATAAATTTAAAGAAACAATCAACAATATATTATAGACAAATTACTCCTGGGTGATTACTACGACTTTCGATATTTAAATAAATATTTAGAAATAAAGCAATCGGAAATATTGAGCAAAATTATTTAAAAATAAATATTATTTTTTAATCGAATTAAGATTTTTTCCACAGGAATTTTAATTGTGTAACTTCTAATATTGACCAGTTTCAGTATTAAAATGTAAAAAAGTCAGACCTGTGCACGGTCAGAAAAAGCCCCCCCGTTTATTGGAGGATTTGTCCGCCCGTTTCATTGCCCCCTCCCCCGCGGAAAAATGAAAAAGTAACCAAAAAATATGACACCATTTTTTACCCATTATAACGCCATCATCGCAAAATTTTTGCAATTTTTTAGCTTATTTCAATGCATTTTAAGCCAATTTAGACGTATTTTTACCTTATTTTCGCTTTTTTTGTCCCTTTTTTTTTCCTTTTATTCTTTTTTATCTTTCTTCCCTGCTTGCCCCTCCCCCCGTTTCAAAAAAACTGCCCCGGCTCAATAAAACTCCGATGGGAGGGGGGCAGAGCACAGGTCTGAAAAAGCCATATTTAAAAAAATTCGTTTTCTCTTTTTATTATTAAAAAAACTTATTATAAGTTTTTTAACACTAAATTATATTTGGTTCTTTTATTTATATGTTTCCATAAATTTTAAAAATCCAGACGTAATTCATCTAGTCAGGAAAAATATTGTGAACGACTAAAACATTTCAGATTGGCATACATATATTGTTTTTAAAATTATGCACATTTGTGTAAAAACTGCAAAAAGAAATAGAATACAGGTGCGAAACAAGATTGCAACTATTTTTTAGGAAGGAGGAAAGGGGTTTTGAATTTCAATAAAAAGCCTAAAGGAATTTTATATTTTTAGAGTACCATTGTTGTACACATTACTTATGCAAATTTCCATTCTACAAGTTTTAAGGTATTTACATTCAGTACTCAAACAAAGCTCTAAGATTTTGCTTGCAATGCCTAAAATAGTGATATTCATATTCATAGTATGTGTCCTCCAATGTCGCGCTTCGGAACCATTTAAAGCCGAGAGAGCTTCGGAGCTCTGGTCCTTAAATGATTGATTTTAAACTAATTTGAGCTGGAAAAATGTTTTTAAGTTATTTTTAAATTATTTTTATCATATTTAAAAAGTTTTGAAAAGTTCTGGTTTACAAAAAAATTTACAAAATAATTGTGGGATTATTTTTTTAATTTTTTATAAAATTAATGTCAAATAGGGCGGAACTGAAGCTTTGATAGTTGCTACGGACCTCCAAAATACGGAGCTCCGGGTGGGGAAAATTACTTGTCTTATTAGATAATCATCCGAACTGAACATCACTAAAGATGAATTCTATCAGGGTGAAAATAACTAGGTGGTAAAGTAACCACTCGTTCTTTGAGAAAATATCACGTGAAGAGAAACATGTGACGCAACTTAATAATAATTGGTTACATCATCTCTGACAACTTTTTTTTATTATTTTTATTCTCATGCGTTCATTCTTTATTTCTTCCTGACGGCGAGCGGTTACGCCCTTAATTTCAGCCTGAAGGATTTTAACTTTAGGGTATATAATAATTATTATTATTAGGTAATCATTTTAAATGGTTTTTAATAAGAGGTTTAAATGATTGATTTTAAACTAATTTGAGCTGGAAAAATGTTTTTAAGTTATTTTTAAATTATTTTTATCATATTTAAAAAGTTTTGAAAAGTTTTGGTTTACAAAAAAAATTACAAAATAATTGTGGGATTATTTTTTTAATTTTTTATAAAATTAATGCCAAATAGGGCGGAACTGAAGCTTTGATAGTTGCTACGGACCTCCAAAATACGGAGCTCCGGGTGGGGAAAATTACTTGTCTTATTAGATAATCATCCGAACTGAACATCACTAAAGATGAATTCTATCAGGGTGAAAATAACTAGGTGGTAAAGTAACCACTCGTTCTTTGAGAATATATCACGTGAAGAGAAACATGTGACGCAACTTAATAATAATTGGTTACATCATCTCTGACAACTTTTTTTTATTATTTTTATTCTCATGCGTTCATTCCCTATTTCTTCCTGACGGCGAGCGGTTACGCCCTTAATTTCAGCCTGAAGGATTTTAACTTTAGGGTATATAATAATTATTATTATTAGGTAATCATTTTAAATGGTTTTTTAATAAGAGGTGTTCCAAATGCTAGCAGAGTTTTACTGCATAAAAATCCATTTAATCTGAACTGAACATCACTAGGGTATATAATAATTATTATTATTAGGTAATCATTTATATGGTTTTTTAATAAGAGGTATTCCAAATGCCAGCAGAGTTTTACTGCACAAAAATCCATTTAATCATTACTAAACAGAGGCCCCTTTAATCTGTGCTTTTTTAATTCTTAAATTTTATGCAAAAAAAAATCAAAAAACTATTTTAAAAATAGTTATAAATGTTATTGAAGAAAAAAATATGTCGATATTAAGGATCAAATTGGGTTGAAACAAAGATAAGATTGTTTTCTTTTTTTTGAATTTGTATATAGGTCCCATTCACAAATAAACGTTGAAATTTAATTACAGTAAATTTTTATAATACGGCAAGATAAAAACATTAATAAGACATTATTAATAGCAGCTCCACCACACCAAGTGACCCAGAAAATATTTTGTTTCAAGTTAATAATTTTGTGAATCCTAAGTTCATCAAAAATATCAATATGATATTTTAATAGTTTCGAGTTTTGCTAGTTGGCCATACTTTTTTGATTAGTTGTTTATTTTGATTTTTTTATGGTCGGCTTGGTGGAGTTTTTACGCGGACTAGAGCACACTATTATTATATAAATCGTTTAACACTTAAAAACAGAAATTATATGTCTGTGAAATGCTATAAAATATTAAAAGTTCAAACTGTACAGTATACAAACGTAAAAAAAACAATAAAAAATAATTTTAAACCAATATGGCAGCAAACAAAACATACCGAGGTGAGATTTAGTAACTCACCTAAATTGGTCCCAAATCTTATTTAAAATTTAAAAAAAACTAGAAAGAGTTATTTTGAAACAGCTGTAAGTTGAATCCTTAAAACTAAACTAAATGAACTTATTCTTTTTTATTACCTTATGATTTTATATTGTTGCAGTTTGCGCTATGTTCAGTGGCGTTTTAGAGTGTTTTCCGTTATTCCGAAATAATCGCAAAAAGTCACTGTTAGTTAACCCTTTTCTAAAGTTTATTAATTTGATAGATTATAATTTTGGTAAGGGGAAATGGGTAACGAATGTTAAATATAACAAATTATAATATAATAAAAAATATTTTTCCATACATAAATGCTCTAATAATTTTTGTTACTTTTTCAACAATAACCATATTATTAAAATAATTCAAAATAAAACTAGACAATTAAAAGTACATACAGGTAATTTGCATTGGAAGAAACTCTATAATACACATAAAAATAGTCTTTGTGCAATATTATATGTTTATTATAAAGTACCAGCCAACGAGCCTATACCAATAACACAGCTAACAATACATAATCAAACCAAAAACAACCTAAAACTATATCACAACGCAATAATGTGCAGCAGCGTGCAAGCAAGAAGCTTGGAGGTTAATCAGTTATATCAAGAATATATAAGAGAAGAATATACCACTCAATACAAAAAATTGCACCCATCCGTGCATCGGTTTGCCATAAATAAACCCCCCGGGGGGGGGTTTATGTACCCCCCGGGGGAGTATATAAACCCCCCCCCCGGGGGAGTATATAAACCCCCCGGGGGAGCATATAAACCCCCCCCGGGGGAGTATATAGACCCCCTGGGGGAGTATATAGACCCCCCGGGGGAGCACAGAGACCCCCCCGGGGGAGCATATAAAGCCCCCCGGGGAGTGTATATGCTCCCCCCAAAATTTAAAAAAAAAAATTTTTTTTTAAATTTTGGGGGAGCATATACACTCCCCCGGGAGGGTTTATATGCTTCCCCGGGGGGTCTATATACTCCCCGGGGGGGCGGGGCCCCCCGGGGGGGTCTGATACTCCCCCGGGGGGTCTATATACTCCCCCGGGGGGTCTATATACTCCCCCCGGGGGGGGGTTTATATGCTCCCCCGGGGGTCTATATACTCCCCCCGGGGGGTTTATATGCTCCCCCGGGGGGTTTATATACTCCCCCGGGGGGGGTTTATATACTCCCCCCGGGGGGGTACATAAACCCCCCGGGCGGGTTTATTTATGGCAAACCGATGCACGGATGGGTGCGATTTTTTGTATTGAGTGGTACATTCTTCTCTTATATATTCTTGGTTATACGCAATAATGGGCAGGGATTAATAGAAAACCACCCCTCCCTTCTATAAAAAATATATACAGAACTTGAAATTACCACATAATAATTTTAGCTGAATCAAATTCTTTTTAAGCATTTTCTTTAATAACAATAGCAAAAATCTAAAAAAATAATCAGATCAAAGGCATAGGTATCCCGATTATGGCCGACACCCATAGATGAACTAGGTCACCGAAGCTAGGGGGGTGTTCACCCCGGGTAAATGACATTTCAAAACCTAGGAGGGTGCTAAGGTGGTCGAACCCCCCTAGCTTTCTAGGGGGTTGACCCGGGGGGGGGTGGAAGATTTTGAAACCTAGAGGGGGTGAGGTGGGGTCCAAGGTCCGAAGAAAAATACTTTTAAACCATTAAAGGTTTAATAATATTTTTTTAATAAGATAATATCGTCGTTACTACGGCCAAATGAGCTACAGTTCGTATGAATTATGTGTGTCTGTGACCATAGGTGGCCAACCTCTCGGATTTGCGGGGGGGGGGGGGGTATAGGGGGGGGGGGGGTCAAATTTTGAGGGGGGGGTGTACCCAATATTTCCGCACTGCCTTAAAACGGGTGTAAAACGCGTAAAAAAACGTAAAACAAGCTTATAAATGCTTTAAAACTAAGTAAAATTAAAATAAGACCTTATTGCAACTTATAAATTTTATTTTTTAATTTTTTAAATAATAATGTGTTTTTATATTCTTAGAATTAGATTAGAAATCATAGTTTTTTTTAATAATTACGTAATAATAGAATAGTAATTATATTTTGTCTTGATTATAAAGTGAAGTATCACAAACTTTTTAATCCACAATCTTATATTTAATTAAAGATTTTATATACATACATGGGCGTAGCTAGGGGGAATCTAGACCCCCTTTTGGGTCGGCAAAGGGAAAAATTTGGAGTTTGACCCCCCTTTTGGGTTGCCAAGGATAAAAATTTGGGGGTCTGGAACAGTGGCGTGCCCAGAATTTTATTTTGGGGGGCGGTCTGAGGGGGGTAAATACTAATCCTGAAGGGAGGTCTGGGGGCGACAGCCCCCCCAGTAATGGGGGATCTGGGGGGCGAGAGTCCCCCAACGGGGTCAAGGGGCAGAGCCCCTTGTCAGGGGGGTCTGAGTGGCAGAATGCCCCCCGGGGGAGAAAATTTTTAATTTAAGGCGCTAAAATACACCAGAAATTTTAATTCCAGATGATGTTTATTACAAAATTTAAGGTTTTTTATCCCTTTACATTAAAAACAGGTGTTTAAAACGTTAATAAAAGGTTAATAATGTTTAATTAACGTTTCTTGAATAATAGGAGAAAAAATGAAGTATATGATATAAACAAGGTAATAAACACTCCGCGCAAAGCGCGGAAAATTTTTTCAGTCCTTTTATAACGCTTAAAAATTTTTCTCCGAGAGGCGAATTCGGGGGGGGGGGGGGGGGGTCCCCGGGTACCCCAAATTTAAGGGGGGGGGGGGGGGTCCGAACAAAACCAAAATTTTGGGGGGGGGGGGGGGGCCCCTGACCCCCCGCCCACTTATGTCTGTGACTTATTTTAAATTTAAAACCGGACACTTGTAACTACAGAATGGGTCACAGCCACGCAGGGACGTAGCCAGAGTTTCATTTTGGGGGGGGGGGGCAGATTGTAGTACAAAAAAAAGTTTCGGGGGGCCCGCCCCCCCCCCCCCCCCCAATTTTTGGGGGGGGGGCGGAGCCCCCCCCCCCCTTAATTTTTGAAAACGTTAAAAAAGCAGGGATAAACGTAGATAAAGCTGTGTAATACACTGTTTTTGGCCTAATAACCTATTATCTAATGTTTTTAGCGGTAAAAACATGTTTTCTTAGTTAAAAATTACATAAGCACACATTGGCAGAGCCTGGATTTTACAAAAAAGGAATTTAGAGACGTTAGTTTCAGACCCCTTGGCTAAACCCACATTGTAAACCAAAGCACATAAGCAGCATCTCGGCTCCATGTTTTCTAGGGTACCTACCTATATGAAAAAAATCCGAGCCAATGCTATAAGCGGCAGGAAAATTTAGGAGGGGAGAGGTACATAAATCAACCAATATGATTGTTTGTTTTGCTTTCTGTGTATTATTTATTATTTATAAAAATTATTGTACTAACTTTGAAATAACATTAGCATCAGGCAACATAAATAACGAGATATATATGTATGTATACTATAAAAAGTGACCGCTGAGCGAAGCGAAGCGGAACAAATTTTTGGTTTTTGGGGGTCCATTGGGGTAATAAAATTATTTTAAAGTTTGGCGCCGCGCGATTAGCGCGCCGCTAGAAAATTTTGAATTTTTAGCCTCTGAAAACCCCCAAATTTTACTATCTGGCGACCATTTCGGGGGGGGCGGCCGCCCCCCCCGCCCAACCACTATCCCTTATTTTTCTCCTGTCCGACCGTTTCGGGGGGGGGGGGCGGCCGCCCCCCCCAGGCTACGTCCCTGCAGCCACGTGTAGTTTAAACTGACAGTGGCTCATTTTGCGGTAGTAACGACGATATATACTACATTTTATTAAATAAAAAGCGATATTCTAGTATAAAAAGGATGTAAAAACATGAATTTGTGTTAAAAATTCAAGTTTTTGGAAAAAATTTAAAATTCACGTTTTTTTTCTAGGAGGAGGGGGGCCTAAAGTTTCGAGGCTAGGAGGGGTGGACCCCACCCTACCCCCCTTGTTCATCTATGCCGACACCCCCCCAAAAATTTGGGAGGTCCCAGTACTAAAAACGCTAAAAATGGGGTATTTGGGTATACCCCAAAATTTTTTTGGGACACCCCCCCAGGGGGGGGGGGGTCGGGTATACCACTGCCCCCAAAATCTGGGAGGCTGCCCACCTATGATCAAAGGTAACGAGAATTGAAGGAAAGTAAAGTCCAAACTGCAATACTATATATACATGTTAAAACTTTAAATATTATTGATATATAGGTTTCATAATGGCTGCCTTAAACCCTTACTTGTGGCTGTGGGGTAGTCTGCCTCTCTCCACCCCCTCTACGTTCTTAGCATTTTGTACAGTTTTTTTTTACTTTTCAAATAATGTGTTATAAAAATTTAACACAAATCTTAATTCATTCTAAAACCATATAAAAAATTTCCGCGCTACGCCGCGGGAAGGTCACGTTTATATATAGTAAACTTTAATATTGTCAGTGGTATTTTTGTTACTATAACTTCAACCATATTCATACGAAAAATTTAAAGACATCAGGCAATAGATAGTTTTGTTATTGTTATATACAATTTTATCTCATCGCCATATTAATTTTGAAAATCAGATAAAATTGTAAAGAAATTAGGTAAAAAAAAACTGAAGTAAAATGTATGTTAGCGCAATCACCAGGGGACGATTTTAAGCAGTTTTTATAACATATTTAATAAAAAATCGCCACGTGGCCAAGCCGACGCTTCGCGTCGGCTGGCGCCGCTACGCTGCGCAAACGCCTGGCGACGCCACTGCATGTCGGAACTCGAAGCTTTTATGTGTAAAGTGTGATTGCTGCAACTGTTTCAAGCGTTAATAAATACATTCTAACTAAAAAAAACAAACAAAATGTTAGTGCTCTACTTAAACGTTTTTTGGCCATTGTCCTAGCGAAGAGGCTAAAGTTCCACAAAACTGCAATATACAAAACTGAAAAAATTTCATAAAACCCTAACGGTTACTAAAGTTTCACAACGCTAGCCGGAAAAAAATTCACAACAGTTATTATTTAAACACAGGAATGTTTACAAGACCACAATCGTTATTTTCATATGTAAAAAATTGTGTGTGAAACAAGGATACGATTATTGATGAAAATCAACAACTTACATTATTACGTTTACACAAATGTACTGACCATAAAATAAAACAAACTGCGAAGAAATGTTAAAAACGAGGAAGGTTAAAAAAAGAGGAAGGAATGATCCCCAAATTCTATTTCCTCTATACCTTTAATTTTAAACTTCCCACAAAAACACAGGATCATACGAAAAATTGGATTTTTAATTTTACTGTTTTTTTTTAATTTGATATTGACAATCCTAGCCATAAAGAACTTTTAGTGTTTAAACTTGAATTTTAAATTTAATACTAAAACTTTTTTTTAGAAAATAAAACAGTACACGTGAGTATAGTGTTCGGTGTTGAATAATACAACACTGTAATTTACACGAATTAATGATTTGAAATTATTTGTCTTTCTGACCCCTACCTTCTACTGAACTTAGACAATTTCAACCAACTCACTGTTGAGCTTAAACCTAAAAAAACTAGCGTTGTCAGGAGTTCTCTCGATTTTTTAAGTGCCATAATTTGTAATTTTACCAAGATTTTCACTAGTAATTTGGCTTTATGGTAGAACACCACAGTTTTATTTTGACGGCAGATCTTTTCTAATTAACTTTTACTAACGTAATTTGACCTGCTGATTTAATTTTTGACATTCATTATTTTTTAAAAAAATGTTATCCTCCACAATACTAAAAACTGACACCAATAAAATACATGTCAAAAATACAATACATTTAAAAATCATTACCAAAAATATTCTATTTTTTTCCTTTAGCGTGAATAATGAACACTTTTTTTAATTAAAAAGTTAAAAATTAAAAAAAAATTCGACGTTAAAAATATTCCCTGCGGGAGACTCGAACCTACGGGTCCGAGAATCTGAGTCCGACGCTCTAACCGCTCAGCTACTGGCCCATCTGAGGGTTCTTCCTTAACAGCTGGTTTTAAACAAACGTTTGGAAAAGAAGTTTCTCGGCGCAAAATCAAAAAACTTTAAATGAAATCAAAAAATTTGATTCGCTCAGATTTTAATGACAGTTTAGAAGTAGTTAGACGCAAGTCTAATCAATACTTTGAATTGTATTTGATTGTAAAACTAATTCAGGACGTTTTTTATTTGATTTTTTTAAAACATCAATTTTTTAATTTTCTTAAAATTTTGGATTACATTTGACTCCAAACCACATCTCAAAAATGCCCCCTATTTTTTTGTTAACTTTCTATAAAATTGCAGCAAAATCTGAGTGAATCAAATTTTTTAAATGGCCAAAAACTGTTTTTGAGCTTAAATTTCATCGAACTATATTTCGAAAAAAAACAACCGGTAAACGATGAAATTATTACCGTTGAATACATCACAATCTGAGTTTTTGATCGCACTATACTTTTGTCGGACAAAAATTAATATCTAAGTTGATATCTAACTTTTAGTTAAAATCGTCATAACTGTGGTGTTCTACCTTAAAACCAGGGGATGGGCATAAATTTTACCTTTCATTATGTATCTTAAAAAGAAAAAAATAACAATGTTATTATTGTGACTATTTATTTATAAACAAATTTGAATTTAAAGCGAAGTTAAACACAGAATTAATAAGTTTTTTGTAATTTTCCCAACGCAGCCAGCATTACAAACAGGAATTTATTTTTGTTTTCAATAAAAGACAAACCGAAATACAGTTTAAAGAATCAATACCTAGTTTTAGGTTTAAGTTTCCTCCGATAATTCCGGGGTACAACACTGACAATGAATCTGTTCCAATCCGCAACGCTTAAACTCCAATTCCAAGTAAAACAACGACGAAGTCCCTTGTTTTTTACCGCAAGCAAACTCCAAGATAAACCCAGAATTTACCCGGGTTGCAGTGGGACTTCCATCTTCTTTAAAATTCTATACTTAATTTTTACAGTTCATTCACCGTCTATTTTTCCACCGCACCGATAATAAAATGGCGGCTTATTCGCAAGCTAGTTTCCCGTCGAAGCTGGACAGAGCTATACCGAAAGCCTGAAGAGCGCAAAGGGGATAGGTAAAGTCCAGAGTGAAAACTTCGTCCGATATGCGACCGAACTGCATCACAATGTAATCCGCTAAAATTATATCATCAATGGTTATTTTTTACGATTGCTAAACAGGAACTATGATTACATACCAATTTAGTTAAAACCTGTTTGTTTATTTGTTTGTATTCTAGTCCTCAACTATACCAAATAGTAAGGTATCATATTGCACAATATTTTCATAGGTGTTTTTTTGGGGGGAGGGGCAGAGGGGTCTACCTTCCTCCTAGAGCCAAAATTTCGGACCCCCTTAGAAAAAACCCAGCCCCCCCGCCCCTTCCTCCAAAGGTCGAGCACGATCCGGCCTGACCCCCCCCCCCCTCCTAGCAAAACCGAACCCCCACCCCCACCCCTCCCCTCCTCCCAATCAATTTACAGGTATAATTTTTTATTTACTATCAAAAACACGGGTTTTAGTAAAAAACACTGTTTAAATACTTTTTAGGCCTAAAAGACTGTTTTAGTATATAAAATTCAATATAGGCCCAAAAACACTTAAATTACTGATTTAAAAAAACTTTGTTAAAAAATCGGACCCCACCATCAACATTTAAAATCTCACACCTTGTGTCGCCCCTCCCTAAAAAGACCCTCCCATTTAAATACGACCTATTGAAATGGGATACCATTTAAATGGAACCCAAACTCGAAAGTTCCCGGGACCTTTGTTTTTAAGCAATTTGTTCTAAATTTCTCATTTTTCTTTATTATATATTTTTGTTAATATTTCTAAAAGACGTTATTTTTTTAAAATTACGGTTGTTGAAAATTAAAAATGCGGTGACAAATTTCAAAATTTCAAAAAGATTTCAAAATTTTTTGAGTAGGAACTTAGAAATTGATAAAAACAAAACAAAAACTTAAGATGCAATTAAAAGTAGTAATAAATTTTCTTACGGTCGCTGTCGTGAACCACTTGAAAGTTTTTTACAGAAGCTTGGGTGACCCTTCCGTGAAAATTTAATACGTACGATTGAGTGTCTAAACAGAGTGTTTTGTAAATAAAATAATAATATTATTGAGACTTGAATCTATATCTCACAAACATTGTTGAAAGTAACTTACAGTCGTTTGCAAAACAAGCTTCTAAAAATGCAGATGTATACAGGTTAAAAATTTATTGGATACATGAAAAGTTTTGACAATTAAAATTTGTCATTATTCATCAAATTAAACAATAAAATTGTAAACACGCCAGGTATCGGCTTAAAAACTGTAAAAATAGCAAAATAGTATATAACATTATTAATACCAAATTATATTGTTTTATTGTTTTACGCCTCTTACATTAAAAATAATTCAATATTTTTCTAAATGAAACATAACTGATTCCTGTTTTCTTTCTGTGGTGTTTTGTTTATAAATTCGTTCTCCCAAAATTTTCGTTTGAATAAATTTTCACAAAATTGTATAAAATATGAATTAAGGGTTAAAGCTGTTTTGAAAACTAGAGCACTTTACCCGCCCTAACCCCACCACTTCAAACTGCCCTTAATCCTCGCGGAAACATTTCTCTATATTTCTTCATCATGATTACTAATGCTTACATATTATGACATTTTTTTGATACCAAATAGATTAGTTTCTAATTTACATTATTTTTTTCTTCTAACCAATAATTACTACCTTCATTCCAAATGGGCGTTTTGTTATGCATGACAATCAGATCTTCACATCTTCTACTTTTCCATCTTTCCACTATACTGTCTCGATCCTAAAAAAACAACAAAACAAATTACGTAAAAGAAACATAATAACTTAACTAATTTTTATTTTGGTTAAAAACTAAAACATTCAGAATCGCTATATTATTTAAAATACAATAGAAAAGTTAGAATAATAAATTCTCAAGTTCACAAGTAAGTACACAAATAGATTGAAAGTATTATGTACCAATACCTGAGTACGCAATTTACATAATATCGATTAAACAAAAAAGATATGCGAGAACATCCCTAATGCAGACCTGTGAACTGCTCCCCGGGTTTTATTGGGGGAAGGGGGCAATTCCAAAACGGGGAGGGCACGGGGGCAACTTTTTTGAAACGGGAGGGGGCAAGTAGGAGAGAAATAAAAAAAAGAGAAAAAAAGAAGAAAAAAGAGAAAAAAGAAGGGAAAAGGGAAAAAAAGAAAAACAAATGCGAAAATAAGGTAAAAATAGGTCTAAAATGGCTTAAAATACATTGAAATAGGCTAAAAACTGCAAAAAATTTGCGATGATGGCGTCATCATAGGTTAAAAATGACGTCATAATTTTAGGGTACTTTTTTATTTTTTTTTTGGGGGGGGGGGGGCAATAAAACGATTAGGGGAACTTAGATCCTGGAGTCCTTAGATCCTTGGCAGACGGTGTCAAAATTAAACAGCCTAAGCCTAAATCTAACCCTAAGCCTAAGCCTAGAAATCGGTCGGTGTCGGTGGACGGTGTCGGTGTTCTTCCAGTTTGCTTCGAAATGACGCCACTCAAAGGCAAGGATCTAAGGACTCCAGGATCCATGTTCCCGTTACCAATAAAACGGGGGGGGGGCGAATTTTCCAATAAAGAGGGGGGCATTTCCAGACCGTGCACACAGATCTGCTAATGGGTAGCAATTTACGAATACGAAGATTAATAATTATTACAACATAAGGCTCTCAAGATAAATAAATCTCTATTACGTTTGACGTAATATTAAGTTGTCATTTAATAATCCACAGACCACAACTATCCTTTATTGACAATTTACATCGTGCGGGTGCGAATTTTAACTCTTTTGAGTTTTGAAAAAGGTAAGGCAATAGGCAAATTGTAATCGAAATTATAAAACGGACAAACGTTTGTATGTGCCCCTAAAGGCTTGAATTACTACAAAGCTGATTGATGATACTGAAAGTTTAAACTTTAATAAAATTAGACTATGCCCCGATTCTTTATAATTAAAAATCATAATATTCAATTGATAGAAAACTTCTACTCTAATTTATACAAACAAAAAACTGAGTACTTTACGACGTGCATTAGTTTAAAAGCCACTTCTCTATTGAATTAAGTTTAAGTACATTTTTAACACTTTCTAAAGTTAATTCAGAATCCCTATAAAACAGTCAATACGTAAAAACTTCAGAGCTAAAGCAATCAGTGCTGATATCTTATCAAAGAGATACTTTTGCTTAACACAATAAAAAACAACCCAAGTTTCTACTCATTCCGAAAGTGTCATTATATGTTTCAAACGCCAGTACAAAATTTATTCAAAGTAAAACACAAGAAACAAAAAAAGTAAAACCAAACAAAAAGTGCAAATTTTTATGATAAACAATGTTATTTGTTGATAATTTTGGCATCTCAAAATCTTTTTTACTAAGTAAATAAAGTTTAAAAATTGTTTTTGACGAAAATTGTGAAATTGGGATCTTGTTTAAAACAAACCCCAGAGATTTTAAAATTCATTTGCTTAACCAAAACTCATTTGCGTAAACGAAAAAAGCGTTATTTTTAATGATTTTGGAAAAAATAAAAAAAAACTGCTAAAAACGGAATTTTTTTTTAAAGTTTGTTTGCTTAAGGGGAGGGTGGGTGGTAAACCCCAACTTCCTACATACCTCTGTGTGCCGTAGGGACTAACGCAAACCCAATAAAGATACACAGAAAACATTATTATTGTAATTAAGCTTTAAACAGCCTACTCTGTTTGACAAAACTTACAGATATAGGTCTCATTTCAACACGCTTGTAATTGACGGGATCACAGATTCCAGGCACCACCACTGTCATTTTGCGAGGTCCTTTGAAGCCTAGCACATTGGTATCCTGCAAGATTGCAAGATATCATATTGATATAAAATTATCACTGTGTTAGTAATAAACCAAAAAAATACAATACTCCATGCTAAAATCATTAGGTAGGAGCTTCTAAATCGAGTAAAGCAGCATTATTTGT
The DNA here is from genome assembly GCA_030248175.1 of Microlaimidae sp. YZB2_3. Lineage (NCBI taxonomy): Eukaryota > Metazoa > Nematoda > Chromadorea > Desmodorida > Microlaimidae > Microlaimidae sp. YZB2_3. The sequence goes on along the minus strand of JASAMX010020378.1, from coordinate 3,474 downwards.
TCTTGCCATGGTAAAAAGTTGTTCTAACCGTGATTCAAAACTAATATTCCTTTGCATGTGGACCCTGGAAGGAAATCGGCAAGTGGTTTAATTGCTTCTCTCCGGGATTTTGAGAAGGGGATATTACCCCCGACTTCCCCCAATCCTAAATTATAAGATCCTTAAAATTTTGGATTGGGCAACGGTTGCCTACTAATGTGTTTCACACTAGGGAAAAAAAGGAATAAGAAGAATCTGCCATCATAAGACAAAATAAAGACCGTTGTTACTCTGACACAATGAGCCAGATGCGTCGTAAAATACTGCTAACTGTGACTCTTTTTATATCTTAACACACAATTAATCTAAACAAAATGAGTCAGAGTCACGTTGATTTTATACTGGTTGTGACTCTTTGTGTCAGAGTAACGACGAGACTTACATAAATCACAGCCGCAAGTTCCTGCCGGACCCCTTCCCCTATCACGGGGGCTTTTCTGGGGTTGTCTCCGTTGTCGTAGAGAGTAAAATGGGTCCCGACCACATTTGAACTAAAAGTTAAAATTATTAATTATAAATAACTAACAACGAAGGTGGAGAAAAAAGCATCAAGGCAAAGCACAAGCATAAGCGTTGACTGAGCCCGCAAATGTTTCTTTTGTGTAGAAAATACTAAAATCAATTTAAAAAGATATAGATGAAAAAAACACCGCAGGTATATTTCACGAACGATCGATTTGTATAAAAACTTTAACTTATGGTTAAAATACGTTAGTATTATGGCTATAAATTAACACCTTTGAGATGATAAATATTGCTTCCTAGGAGTTAGTTTTAAAGCTTAAATCATTATTACATTCCAAGAAGCTTAAATTTTAAGCTTTCTTAAAATGTATTAATTTTGATATTAGCTTTTAAATGTTCCCTGAGCGGTAAAATATCTGTTAATGCTCTTGGTAAGGTACGTTAGGGGGGTTTACTTGGAAGGAAACATTTTTTAAATAGAGTCCATGCCAAGGACGTGCGTGCAAACTGGTTTTTAGGGGTGGTCGACTAGTGGGGGCTCATTTTAAATTAATGAGGGCGCTAAAAAGGCTCCAGTTTTCAAACAAAGTTGTTTTATTTAATTTATTTTAAGTTTTTAAAACTAATATTAAAGTTTTTACATTAAAATAAATCTTGAAGCATAAAAAAGCTCATAAAAGTACTGTTTTTTTACAAAAAAAACGTGTTTCTAACAGTAAATATAGACCAAAATTATTTAGGTTCAAATTCTCTGGGACGGAGACAATGGTAGTTGGGTTTTGCTAGGTCAGACCGGAACGCTTTTTGAGTTTTGGAAAAAAGAGGGTGTTCTGATATTTTTCGAAGGGAGGGCTCCGAAATGTCTGGATTTGTTTTTAAATCTTTTTGGTCCATAGAATTTTTTTGTGCATGAAAACACTTGGGTTGTCAAGGAAGTCATTCAGTGACAGAACCTTCGACTTGCGTACTGAACGTACTAAAATCAAGTCCTGAATGGGATAAACTATTCTGTGCTAATATTTATCAGTTCATTATTTTTTATAATAGTACTTGGTTGCGCAGTTAGCGCCGAATTATGAAATAAACGAGCTTTCATCTTATTTTGTCCCGAAGTTTGTCATATTATCAACAGAGAAAGATATACCTACCGCACTTTCCCGACGAAAGAGCTGCCAACTCGGCTGAGATCGGTGGGGTCAACGGAAATTAGGTAGTTGGCCGTCGTGCTTTTTTTCCGCTTTCGACCCGCCAGCAGAAAGACCTGAAACAAACCAAAGCCCTAGCTGCGGCTAAATTCAAAGTTTTTGTAAAATAAACTCAAGTCCTGTTCAAAAATCATTGAGACACGCGACAAAAGTTGCACTTTAAAACGGGGGGGGGGGGGGGGGGGGGGGGGGGGGTGGTGGGTGGTGCCCCCTGGGGGGGGGTTTTTTCCCCCCCCTTTTTGTTATATCTCCAAAACGGTCAAACAAATTACTATCAGTTTGTAGCTTAGCCGTTTGGCTAAAAAAAGTGAAACTAAAAAAGTGATGTTACGCCAACACTACGGCCGATACGGGGAAAAACAGCTGGTCCTCAAAAAAGCAAAACTTTTTTATTAGAGCGAGATAAGAAACGCCGTTTCGGTAAGCTGTTATAACACATTAGCTTTTCCTGAAAATTTGAGCACGATTGAAACGGTTAGTTTTTTTTTGTGATGGTTTAAATGCGGCCAGCTTTTACATATTTTAACTCAGTATTTTGTTTTGTTCATAGTCCCGTTTAATGTTTCCGACGCTTAAAGGAGGATTTCGGGATGTGGCATAACCAACGCAAGTTGTACATTAAATGTGTGCCATTTTTTTCGCTTTTTGCAAACCTATAATTTTTTTGGGGCTGACCCTCCAGGGGCGGGTCCACTAAACGCGTGCTGACTAGGTGCTATCTTAGCACGTTGTTTAAAACTTTTATTAATATTTTAATTTCTGGGTTTTTTCTTGAGAAAATGTATGGGACTCTTTTTTTAGCTAGGGTAAATTAATATTTAAAGAGTTTTATGCATATTTGTTTGAAATAAAATTTAATAAAGCCTTAAACCGTAGTTAGGAGTTTTGCTAACCCGTAGCTAGGGGTTATTGCTTTAATAGTTTGTATATACAACAAATGTGTATAAAATTAATAAAATATCAGTTTGTGCCATGTAAATAAAAAGTTCTGTTAGATTTTTCGAGAAAAAACCCAGAAATTAAAACATTAACAAGAGTTTTAAACAACGTGCTAAGATAGCACCAAGTCAGCACGCGTTTAGTGGACCCGCCCCAGAAGACTAGGGGCCAAAAAATGTGTGCATTCTGACTTTAAATTTTTTATCGAAACCACTGAAGTTATTTATGTTTGAATATTGTTAGTTTTTTTTTACCCGTTTAACTTCGTCTTTTTCTAAATGCATGTAGTAGGTAGGGTAGATGCCTCGGTCGACGCCTTTTTTATCACGGCTGATGCGGCACTTGAATGTCATACCCTATAAAAAATAAGTGCTCCTTCATTCAAACATAACAAGAATAGGCCAAAATGTTAAATACAACTTTTTAAAATGTTTTGTACTGTTAAGCATCGATCAGTGTAGCTGGGCTGGGCGGGCATAGCTAAAAACAACTGGGAAATAATGAGAAGAACGTCAAGTAATATCTAATTTTTTTTAAAACGAAATCCTAACTTTCTCTTAAACAAACAAAACATAAAAAAATGGTAAGAAACATATCATTTGCAGAGAACAACGAAACCCGACACAACGACAACGCCTATTTATTTTTTATTTTTTTAACTTAATAACTTTTTATTGTTTATTTTGATAATTTTTATAGTAATAATAGAATGTAAAAATATTGCGCGATTTTAACAGATTGAAATTTTTCGTTTAAGTGTTGGGTAAACCTAGATATTAATATACGAAAAAAAAACTGAATTACATAAATCATGGACGGAGAAAAA
>JASAMX010020376.1:0-11074 GCA_030248175.1 Microlaimidae sp. YZB2_3 | reverse complement strand
CCTACTCGACCTACAGTTCATATTGTTTATTTCTTCCTGGCGGGGAGCGGCTACGCCCTTAATTTCAGCCTGGAAGACGTTAATTTTAATAAGATAAACATCCCTGTTTCTTGTCCCAGAAACACCTGAGAAACCATTCAAATAATCAGAAAGGATTAAAAACATCTAGATTTCAAATGTTTCCATCCCAATTTGACTTCAACCTTAAAAAGCCAATGGGGTCGGTCGCTCGGACCCCCTTCCAGATTTTAAAATGCCATTTACCCGAGGTAAAACCCCCTAGTTTTGGTTACCATTTTCATCTATGGTTGCACCATAACTACTTAAGTTAAGTAAGTACGGCGATTAAAGTGGCTGTGAATATGTATCAAATCCAAATTTAAGCTTAACAAAATGCTTACGACCACTTAAGTAGTCTTCTTAACGTAAGTAGTTTTAGTGCTAAACACCGGACCCATATATTTTTGGTAATATCAGTGCTAAAAATAAAAAAACAAGTTTTACCTGATTTTAAAGTTTTGATGCCCTGATTTAAGAATTTCTTAACCGTTTCTGTGAATACATCTATCAAGCCTTCAGCGTGCAACCTGACAAAATAAAATATTATTTAAATAATGTTCTTTGAAAATTCAATATAAACTTTGAACAGTAAGTTTTAAAAATGAGTTTTGTTTATTTTAAGTATTAGAAAAAGGAATTTCGTGCAGCAGACAAGAAAAAAATATAGTGGGTTAGGTAATTACAAATTTCAGAAGTTAATGGTTACAATTTTTCTTCTATTCGCCATGCATACTTGTAAATTATTTTAAACTGATTTACCTTAAATACAAATCCCCGTCGTTTAGCTTCGGAATCATCACTTGGAAAATAAACTAAAATAAAGTTTACTTTAATATACACAAAAATGATAAAAGAATAAGACTTTACTGGGAGAGTGAATCTTATATCTATAGACACTAAATAAAATTAACATATATTTTTCGCTGATATTTGGCGTCGTTGTTCTAAAAGCATATTTGAAGTTTTACGAAAAAACAAGATTTACTATGTTCAAAAAGTACTTACATAAAAAAGAAACATTGAGTAAACTGCGGTGTAAAAAAGCTAAAATGCTGACTAAGTAACGAACTAAGATAAAATGTAGATAAATGTTTAAAATTTTTGTTTTTACGAAAATTACATGAGAATCGGGCAATAAAAGCAAAGCGATTATAATTTTGCAACCTACTGTAAAACTTAAAAAAACAATTACTGTATACATAATTTTAAAAACAAAATATTAAACCTCTTCCATATTGCTTGTCAACAGTAGTTCAGGCTCAAGTTTCGAAAAACAGTGGTTTAAGATCCATAATCTTTGTTCAAGGTTGTGTTATCAGTACCTAGATAGCTGAACAACATTGTTAGAAAAAAAACTCAAATTAATTTTATATGATTGTAATTTTTGTCGCTGTCGTTAAGCAAAAACAATTTTTGTTTTTTGGGTTTCGGTTACCCTCGCACCACCCTAAACAATTTGAGAAATGCGTCTGATTAACTTTCGTAGTTTTAACTTGTATAGATGCATCACGCACTGATAACACTTTACCTAATCCATCCATTAGGGTGCGAAAGACCAAAACGATGAGCGGTTAGTAGCCAACTTAAATTAAATGCGTTTTGTTTTTCTTTTGCACAGTTTTTCAGGAGTGAATCAAACTTGCACAACACTGGCTTTACGAGATGAGGCTGAAATACACTTGGGTGTGATTTATAGGCACCTTGCACTGGAACTCGGTTTATACATGAAGTATGCAATATACATAAGCGTAACCATAATGCAGACCTGTGCTCTGCCCCCCGGGGTTATAATAAGGGGGGGGGGCAATTCCCAAATGGGGGGGGGGGCACGGAGAGGCAACTTTTTTGAAACGGACAGGTCAATAAAACGAAGGGTGGCAAGCAGAGGGGAAAGAAAAAAAACAGAAAAAAGGAGAAAAAAAGAGAAAAAAAGAAGAGAAAAGGGAAAAAAGGGACAAAAAAAAGCGGAAATAAGGTAAAAATAGGTCTAAAATGGCTTAAAATACATTGAAATAGGCTAAAAACTGCAAAAAATTCGCGATGATGGCGTCATCATAGGTCAAAAATGGCGTCATATTTTTAGGGTACTTTTTCATTTTTGGCGGGGGGGGGGGGAAATAAAACGGGGGGGGGGGCAAATCCTCCAATAAAACGGGGTGGGGCATTTTCAGACCGTGCACAGGTCTGATAATGGATAATTACCGTATCTCCTACTTATCTTTCGTAGTATGCAGATCAACCGATCGAAATTTCGCGCGCTTTCGAGAGTTGATATTCATACTACAAAAGATAAGTAGGAGATACGGTAATTATCCATTATGGTGACTCGCTATGTTTATTGCATACTTCTTGTATAAACCGAGTTCCAGTGCAAGGTGCCAATAGCCGGGTAGCGGTGGCGGTTCAAAATGATTAACGTAAAAATTCCTGTCAAATGTGTGTACATCAGATAGATTACTATCCTAACATTTAATAACTCAGAAATATTTGATATTTTGGAAATATTAATGTTCCCAGACTAAACCCGTACTTAGTTAAAAAATTTGGGAGAAACTAACATTCCGAATTCTAGTTAATCTATATGTCCAAAAACGTGTAATGTTTATAATAATGTAATAAATGGATTTGTTGATTCTTAATTTTTTTTTTAATTTTAGACTATTAGATGATTAAGGTAACTTTTCCGTCTAAAACATTATAATTTTTGCATCAACTTGTCACAATCTCGTTAAACCATGGTATTAATCCTCTTATGTTACCTACAGCTTCATAAGTAATGGGGTTTTCCCGTATTTAATTTAACATTAGTATTTTATTTAAATTAACCGACACATGGGAAAAAATGGTACTCCACTTCTATCATGAAGAAATCTTTTATGTTTTTATAAATTCAAAAATCACAGGACAACTTTTTTATTATCAATTAAAAATGTAAAACTATACTTGCGGTTCGTTTAATGTGTCGACCAACACAAAAAAATTGGTCCACGGTTCATTTTCACTGAATATTTTAATTGTAAGTGAACTGGCTATTTTTCTAATTAATCCGTCACCTTCCTCTCTCGTTCCGATATAATCTTGCAGCAATTTGTAAAGAATATTCAATTCGGCAATCGGTAAAAGTTTCAAGGACTTTTGAATTTCAGTTTGTTTTTGCATAAATGCAAACAGACTAGCAGCAGCCGCTTCTTTCTGTCTAATTGTTGGGGAATTTTTAAAATTTTTTTGACTAATTAGCAGAAAAACTTCGGCCAATGTGAAATTACCAAAATGCAAACTTGCAAAGGTTTGAAAAATCCCGCTAGCCAACTTTTTGTCGCCCTTCGAAACAGCATAATGCCATTGATTAAGGGCGTACAAGTATATCTTTTCGTCTGTATCTGAAAATACCTCTGGGTTTTTCAAACACAAATCCAAAATGCGAGGCAAATCATCGTGGTTTATCAGTTTTTCCAGCAATTGCAGCATATTGATTCCCTTATCATTGAAAGTTAAAGGTTTTGCGTTATGAAAGAAAATAGAAACCCTGTGTAAAACTTCCAAAGGTAAAACCAACTGTCTGCTTTGAATTTCCTCTTTAAGCAATAATTTTTGTAATAATTTTACAATTTCGATTTGGAGATGATGACAATCTGTCGCAAATTTCAAATTTGAAGTTTGAAACATCAATTCCAACAAAATTTGAAGACATTCCTGCTGCTTTTCCTCGCCAAAGTTTTGAATTCCATTCACCAAACTATTCCATTTGATGGCGAAAATTTCAGATTGATCTTTCTCACTGAGATATGCCATTAATAACTTCTACTACTTAAATTAAAACAATAGCTAAAACCATGGTGGGGGGGGGGGGGGGGCGGGGGGGGGGTTAGAATCCGAGAGATGCTAAAATACCCAATTTTTTTTTTCTATATTTTATATTTTTCTTTTTGAAGACGGGTAGTTTTGTTTTTTTTTTGAAAGTAATCTTGAATCGAAGCCTCCTTTTTATTGCATTTTTGACCTTTTCCTTGCTTATGCTTAAAACATTCATTTCCTCTGACAATTGAGTTTGGAGGCAGTTAGAAGTCATTTTAAAGACATCTTTTTTTTTATTTTTCTAAATTTTTTGTGGGGTTATTTTTGTGTCGTTCCCTCCCCCTCCCCCCAGTGGGGGGGGGGGGGTTACACCCCTCATTCTTGGGGGTGGGGGGGTTCCCCCCCCCCCCCCCCCGGGCTTTGTTTTGGTTAAAAATTTGGATAAGGTGGTTTCGAATACGGAAATCTTGAATCGAATTGAACCACATATTTATTGAGGCTTAGATAAAAAATCATAGTGGAAAGAATCAGCGAGGGTTGCGCAAAACCACAAAATCTTTTCTTCGACTAAAACATTTCTAACTATAAAATTGCAGTTTAAAAGCTTATTAAACGGACTTTTAGAATTATATTTTTGGCTAAAAATCGGCACTTTTCGGGATATACGAAAATGGCACAAATCCAAAAAAATCTAAAATGCTTTTCGTGTTATTGCCAAGATTTTATGAACAGTAATATCCATTTTTTTGCTGAACCTGAAAGAACGTGAAAAGTTGCATCTAATGTAGTACTGAATAATTTTTTGACATCGAAATACGTTTTTATTGTGTTATTAATAAAATTGCTGTTTTAGCAAAAATTGAATTTGTTGGTCATTTAAGACACTCGGTGTGGGTTAAGTCATTTTTCAAACATATGGAATGGGTCAACTCCTTTTCCCCCTGCCCTTCAGAACGACGAAGTGTGCGGATAAATACGCCTACTCAGAATTATGGATGGACGTATGGACATGGTCCTTTACTTTCCTACCCTAAGAATTGTGTTTGAAAAATGACTTGCTACAATAGATATTTTAAGTGGAAATGATTTCAAACTGGTTGGTTTGTGGTAGATCTTATTTGGTAATCTAATCGGTTTATACATTTCCCCCTACTCCCAACATTTCGGAAAGTCAGTAATAGTTATGTTCTTAATTTCCAATATTATGTTCATTAGGCTTCATCCCTTAAATGAGAGATTTTAAGCTTATTTAAGCTTGAAAGAACCTTAAAAAAATACTTTATCCACATCCTAAAGACTATTTCAAGCGTTTTAAATACGTTTTGAAAAACAATTAATTCAATCTATTGCCTCACTTTTAAATTGTTCATAAAGTCAGTGCTAGAATAGGGCGACACTCCAGACCTCCGCTTTGGGGAACATCACCAATCTGTAGCTATTCAATCTATCGGACAATACTTTTCTTCTATTAGTGGGACTGGTGGGGTCCACCCATAGATAGATATACAAGTGAGGAAGTAGGATGGGGTGTACCCACCCTAGCCTCGAAATTTTTGGGGGCCCCCTTAGAAAAAAATTCAGAGCCCCTCCCCCCTATTTTTTGAAATTTTTACCCCTGACCACCTCTAGAATTTAAAATTTGACCCCCCCTCTCCCCCTCGAGAAAATTTTAAGTACTTTTTTATATTAAATTTTTTTTCCAAAAACGTGAATTTTTAAAACAAATGTATTTTTTTACACCCTTTTTATACCAGAATATCGTTTTATTCAATAAAATGTAGTATTATCTTATAAAAAACAATTATTAAACCTTTAATGGTTTAAAAGTATTTTGCTTCGGACATTCGACGCCACCTGAGTCCCCTCTAGGTTAGAAAGTAACTTACTATATTAGATTTTTTCAAGAACAAACGTACGAAGAATAATTTTATTAATAACAAATACTATAATAACAAAGAAATAACAAAAGGAATATGTATAATTTTATGAATATTAATGAAGATGTTTGAAATAATTGCAATTCTACTTTTTATGAATGTTTTTACGAAGCATCCAGTATTTATCAAATGTATTTATCCAGTATTTATCCAGTAACAAATGACAAAATATTTTTATTCATTAAAAACCATCCAATTTTTAGTGACAAAGAAAATATATTCATAGTATACTATTTTTATATTATTCAAAGATTTTTGTTTGTTAAGAAAAAATTGATAGTAAAATAGTATTTTTAAGAGTTGGGCATATTTGAAAATTAAAACCTTGGTTTTACAGGTTTAAAACATTTTGCTATCCAAAACCGTATTGTAATTTTGAAAACATTAACTTTCGTGCTTGTATCTTAAAAAAAATCAATCTGCTTGGGGTGGGTTGTTCAAACAAGAGAAGGGGCCTCTTAAATTGGGCCCACCTTAAATCCGGAGATAAATTAAAAATTTAAGTTGACTATCGGAGGCAACTTAACTTTTTTAAATTTTTTTTTTGGTTTTTTTCCGTTAAAAATTCTTAAAATAAGCTATTTATATCATAAAAATATCGAATATGATAAAAAATAAAAATCCAATAAAAAATTTAAAAAAGCCTTATCTACCTAAATATTTTATTTTTAAGCATTTTATGCATTTTTCCTTTAGAAACTCCTTAAAAATCACTAATGTTTTGGGTTTTGCTATTATTACATTTCTTTTTTGGTAAATAACAAACCTTGTTGGTTTTTAACAGTTTTAATAGGATTTATTTAAAGTTATAAACAAAAAATTGGTTTTTTACTAAATTTAAGGGCTCCAAAATAATATAGTATTAAAATGTCTAACATACATTTGAAGTTTCTATCAATTTTAGGCACAATGATACTGCTTTTGAACAAAACAGCACCAATAATACGCAGACCTGTACACTGCCCCCTGGGGTTTTATTAAGGGGGGCAATTCCGAAACGGGGGAGGCACGGGGGGCTACTTTTTTGAAACGGGGGGCAAACAGTGGTGAAAGAAAAAAAAAGGAAAAAAAATAGAAAAAAGAAGGGAAAAGGGAAAAAAAGGACAAAAAAGCGAAAATAAGCTAAAGATAGCGAAAATAATCTAAAAATTAAAATACATTGAAATAGGCTAAAAACTGCAAAAAATTCGCGATGATGGCGTCATCATCGATCAAAATTGGCGTCATAATTTTAGAGTACTTTTTAATTTTTTGGCGGGGGTAATAAAACGAAGGGGGGGCAAATCCTCCAATAAAGGGGGGGGCATTTCCAGACCGTGCACAGGTCTGAATACGTGTAAAAAACTAAGCTAAAAACCACTAAGGTACGACGTACCTTAGCTTTAAGGCACGTACCTTGTCCACTAAGCGGTCCCTTAGCTAAGAGACCCCCTAAGTTTTTTTGAACAACACAAGATAAGGGCCCCGTTAGCTTAGGGGTCTCTTGGTGGATAAAGTACCTTTAGTTAAGGGCATACATGGGCACGGGGGGGGGGTTTGGGGGTGGTTAACCCCCCCCCCAATTCTGAGAAGTGGGGTTTAACCCCCCCCCCCCACTCAGAAGTGGGAGGGGAGAAAAAGTTAACCCCCCCCAATTTTGGAAAAATAAAGAAAAAAAAATGTCTTTAAAATGACTTCTAACTGCCTCCAAACTTAAGTTTTGAGGTCAAAATGAATGTTTTAAGCAATAAAAAGCTCAAAAATGCAATAAAAAGGGCTTTTTGACCTAAAATTAGTGTTTTTAACCTATTTTTCCTTCAAAATCGAAAAACTATATGGGTAAAATGCACTCCAGAAAAAAAAAACGATATGGGTATTTTGCGTTTCTCGGATTTTAACCCTAATTTGGGGTTTAACTCCCCCCCACTCCGGACCAACTTGCCCATGTATGGTTAAGGGGCCCCTTAAGTTAAGTCGATTTTTTAATAATCCAACCCTGATCTTTATTTAGAAATTATTTTTTTAGTGGGGAAGTTGAGCCTGTTTTGAAAGTTTATGTTAACGGCAGTGGTAAAAAATTATTGATATTAAATATATATTTAACTAAAAAAAATATCTTGGTAAGTAACAAATAATATAAATAACTATAATTTATGGTTGTAGTAAACATCGTGGAGAGCATATAACAACCGTGTTTAAATAAAAATTAAAGTCTAATTAAAAATAATTCAGATCAGACTCAAAAATATTTTCAGGTGATCGTATTTAGCTGACGGCACCTTGATTCAGACGATAATTTCATCAATGTATAGCTACAAATATTTTTTGTATAAATCAACCGTACGATTAGCGAGATATGCTCAAATGATTTTTTTTCATTTTCAATCCTTCTTGAACTGACTTTTATTTAACTAGATGTGAATCACGGAACAGAATCAAAAGGGGTTGGGTCTCTGTGGGTTCATCGGATCAAAAAGTTTGGGATCTCTTAAAAACTTCGGATCCTTTATCATAACCGGCATAAATCCCGCTTTTCTGCTGATTTTGATTGTTTCCATGAGTTTGTGCTGCTGATAGGTACAAAGACCCGTAATGTGTTTCTCATAGACTCTACCAGAAAAAGAAGAAATGAATTGTGAGAGAAGGCGGGGATTTTTATAGTCCAGTTTGATCTAAACAAATAAATTTTTTTATCAATCACAAAAAAAAAACTATGTAAATGACAGAATTACTGATGATATATATACACAAAGCCGTTTTTTGAGGAAAAGAGAGGAATTTTTTGAAAACAACTCTTTATTTTTTATAGATATTATGAATTTTCGGGGGGGGAGGGGTCGAGGGGTTGGCTTGGGAATTAGATCCTCTGTTCAGTCAGCGTCAGCGACCGGCAAGACAAAAAATTTGGAAATGTAGAATAGCCATTTTTTTTAATTTTCCTACAATTACTACAATATTGCATTAAAATTAACAGTTTCAAAAACCAGTAAAAAATACTAAACATGTTAGTAGCCATAGGTGTTTTTAGGGTGGGGGGGGACAGAGGGGTCCACCCTACCCCCCTAGAGCCAAAATTTCCCCCTAGAAAAAATCCAGCCCTCCCCCAAAGCTCGAGAGCGGTGCGGCCTGACCCCCCTAGCGAGGTTGATCCCCTTCCCCTCCCTCCCGACCAATTTGAAAGTATATTTTTTTAAATACATTTTTAGGCCTAAATAGACTGTTTTAGTACATAAAATTCAATATTAGACCTAAAAACACTTAAATTATTGAGTTCAAAAAATTTTGTTAAAAAAATTGGACCCCCTAACCCCTCCCTAAATTTGAAATCTCGCACCTGGGGTCGACCCCCTCTAAAAAACCAGGGGGGTGCGGACTCCCCTGGACCCGCCCCCAAAAAAATTTTGGCCTTCCACCCGGAGGTGGACCCCCTCCCTAGCGGACCGGACCAAAAACACCTATGTTAGTAGCTCTTGTTTATTTATGTGGTTTATAGGCCATGAGATATAGTTTGTACCCATACATCAAAAAAATGTAAAATACCATTACGTCATTCAGAAGTTATGACGTTATGAAAGACTTGGCACTCTTTGGCTGACCCACATACACATTTTAATATGAAAAGTAGACTAAATATATTTTTCAACTAAAATTTCACTTATAAAATTTAATAACTAATTTCCATTTGAATGTTTACTGATGTAAACCTATGGTTTCAACCCGCAAAGGCAGCAGCATTTGTGTAGGAAATAACCGAGGACACTGGCTATGCTAACTAACTAATGTTTACTGATATCTTTTTTCTGTTCCCGTATGGAGAGATAGGACTAGAATTTAGCCTCGATATTTTACAGTTTATTTTATTTACAAATTTTGGTACCATTTATAGAACAAATAGCTTCATAACATAAATATATAGAACACGTCAAAAATTATATTCAAAATTTTAGTTTCAGTCACTTTAGAAAAATAAGCCCTTGAAAAATGGACTTAAGCAAGTCCGTAGAAAGGGGAGGATTGAGGGAAATAATCCCACCTGTATTTCTGAGCAGACAAAAAATTTTGTAAGCCCCTCCATTTGGTTTTGTTTTTTAAATAAGAAAATTTTTTTCCTAATCACTCTGCAATGAATTAAAGCTATCTAAAATACGTAAATAAGAGTTATTTGGGATCATGAAGAACATTGTTCACAAAAATGAAATTATTCATAATTCAAAACATTTGCGAAGTGAATATTAATAACTGCAGCATTTACTATTAAAACCTACCCAAAATTGAATAAAGAAAAATAAATTTTTAATTTAAAAAAAACGTTTGTTCTTTTTTAATTACATAATGGCATATAATGATATCTTAAAACAATTTAATTATAACATTTATTGTTCTATCTATTAAAAAAAATCAGGATTCTGTACTTAAATTTAGGTTTCTTGGTGCCTTTTAAGAGATTAAAATTAAAAAATTTCCCAGCCCAGGAGGCAGTCTGCCGCCCCAGACCCTCCTGACAAGGGGACCTGCTTCTTGAACCCGCTGGGGGGGGGTCAGGCCCCCCAGATCTCCTTTTTCTTGGGGCTTTCGACCCCATACCCCCCTTGTGCGTACGTACAAAGCACCTTCCAAAAAACCCCACCTCAATTGAAATCCTGGTTACGGTCATGTTAAAGGTGGGGTATACTAAATCATGGTGTATTTTTTTCGTTTGGTTTTTGGTATCAATCGATACGCCAGGTTTCTTTGAGTAAAAAATTATATTACATATTATTACATATATTATTATATTATAATTTTCATAACAAAATTTGCATATACAATATCTTACATACAACTTAATTTTTACGAGAAAGAATGCGTTTGCAAAGTCCCACGTAAGCAAACAAAACACATCGTGGCTGGTGTTTGGTAAAAAACCAAAAATTATCTGGAATAACCAAGCGATATTCTTGCTAATATCTGGACAACCGCTGAAAATTATTTTTTTGTAATACAATTTTTTAAACCTGACGCATCGATTGATACCAAAATTCAAGCGAAAAAAATGCAGATGTTTTGGGGGGGACAGAGGAGTCCACTCATAGGTGGACAGCCTCTGGGATTGGGGGGTATACCCGACCCCCGAAATTTGGGGGGTCCCAAAAATTTTTTTGGGGGCATACCTCAAATACCTCATTTTTAGCGTTTTTAATACTGGAACACCCCAAATTTTAGGGGGGGTCAGCTATATTCGGGATTTTTGGGGGTATAACCCCCCAACCTCCTTCCATGCCCACCTATAGGTCCCCCCCAGAGCCAAAATTTTGGACCCCCTC
>JASAMX010020375.1:0-33259 GCA_030248175.1 Microlaimidae sp. YZB2_3 | reverse complement strand
CTGTATGTACGTGCTGCTCGTTCAGTTACGTATTGCTCAATAGTTTCTTTAAAAATTCTGAATCTGAGAAAATCCTGGCAATCGTACGCTGAAATAAACCAAAAAACTACGCATTGTCTTTTCAATATCCACGCGCAGAGCATAGTCTATAATTTTTAAATTAAAAAGACAAAGTAAACAGCCTTCTTCTGTTATAATCTATTTTCCGCACAGGAAAAGCGCTAAAGCCGAGAAGTATTTTTAATGTTTTATTAGATAAAGCCGAAGCGACACAACGATGTTTTTAAAAACAGCAAACAACCATTATCTCCTTCACTTATACACACACGTCTCTCTATTACCGAGACAGTCGCCAGAATCAATCACAGATTACTGGGGGTTATATGGGCAGAAAAAAGGGAGGTTTTGGGATGTTTTGGAAGTAGAAAAGAGTAAATAAAGGGAGCTGAGCTAGAAAGCGGATCATACATGGACTGGGGTGGATATTTCGAGACCTGGACAATTCGCTACCTAAAATTCGCTCCCGGGACAATTCGCTCTCGGGACAATTCGTTCCCTGGACAATTCGTTCCCTGGACAATTCGCTCCCTGGACAATTCGTTCACCGCCATAGGTGTTTTTTGTCGGGTTCGCTAGGGGTGGGGGGTCCACCCCCGGGTGGAAGGCCAAAATTTTTTAGGGGGGGTCCGGACCACCCTGGCTTTTTAGGGGGGGTCGACCCCGCCCGGGTGCGAGATTTCAAATTTAGGGGGGTCAGAAGGGTCCAATTTTTTAACTAAATTTTTTTAACTCAATAATTTAAGTGTTTTTAGGTCTAATATTGAATTTTATGTGCTAAAACCGCCTATTTAGACCTACAAAGTGTATTTAAACACTGTTTTTAACCAAAAAAGCCGTGTTTTATTCAACCGTTCCTTGGGAAGATGAATTGAAAAAAATCGTAGGTGGCCCGAGTTACTCTCGTTATTTCTTATAACCGTAATTTTCAAAAAGCATATTATGTTTGGGACAATATTTTTAATCGGTTTTTATCAAAATTTTTTCTCTGGATACAATCCAATCCAATGACGATTTCTTTAAAAAAGGTGGTATTTTTTGAAATTTTGCATTAACAATTTGGTGCAAATAAACTTGCTTTTTTAGAAAAACGGTCTCCAACACAACACAGTTCTTATGAACGAATATTATTATGGTGTCCGGAAGAAATAACTTCTGCGAAAAATCTTCGGAAAAAATTTTTTTTAAAACCTATTCGTCATTTAAAAAATTAGGCTTTTTTTAAATTTTTTTATGTTTTGTAGTTTGATTTTAAGGTTTCGCTTAGGCTTAGGGAAAAAAAAGTTTTTTTTGTTATGAATTTAAAAGTGTTTCTGAAGTTATTTTTTTGGAAGATATTATGCAGAATCTATTTCTTCCTAGCGCCATTATTAATAAACTTTGAGCAAACACACGTATTTTTTTGTTTTAAATTAATCTAACACTAATCTTTTAAGCGTGACGGGAAGGAGACAAATAATATAGTTATTAAATAAAAACAAAGCGCAAAGCATCCAAATATAGTTTGTTAAACATTAATTTTGGTATATACTTATTTGATGTATGGTGTTTTTCACAAATTTCCTAACAACAAAAAATTTAAAATTTATACAAAAGTTATATTTATATAGGGTAGTTCATTTAATTTCGGCACTTTTTTTGTTTTTCCGGTGTAACTTTTTATTGTATGGCCCGATTTTCATGTTTGATAGCTCATTTTGAAGCTTTCACAATACTGCGTTGCGTCACAAAAGTTTCACTGTACGAAAGTAGTTTCTACTTAATTGAATCAGTTTTTAAAAAAAATGGAAAATTGGCGAAATTAAATTTGTACATTTAATTTCGGCACTTTACAAACAATCGATTGTTTCTCAGTCAAAAAATCATCATTTTCAAAAATTTAAAAGCCTATCATTATTTCCAGACAATTTTCTTCAATTTAAGCTTCAACATGTTGTTCAACGTGTAACTGACAAAAAGTTACAGCTAAAATGCCAAATAGTATCAAAATGAACAAAATTTGGGAAAAAAGTGAATTTAATTTCGGCACTTTTTAAAAGGACCCCCTTAATCATGTTTAAGTGTAGTGCTATGACCCCTACACATTACAACGTTGTCTTTTAACTATTTACAACTACAATTTAACACCCGACCACTTAATTAAACCGTTTTGACTTACAGCAATATGTGTGCCGAAATTACAATATTTTATTTTATAACGATTGCTCACCACAGACGCAACGTCAAACCACGGGGACCAAAAATTCGGAAAATAGACTAAATTTTACCAGGACAGTTTAATTTTTAAACCAATTTATTGCGTAATCATGAAATGCCCATGTTTTAAAAACGAGTAACAATTTTATTTTTTATAAATCACACAATTTCACATGAAAATATCATAACATAACAAATAAAAAACTCACGACAGTCATCTACATATAATTAGCTCTCATTTGAGCTGTCAAACATTGTATTCCGTCCAGGATTACCAAAGATATAGTCCAAAATAAAAAATGCCCAATTTGGAAAAGTGCCGAAATTAAATGCACTACCCTATAAAGAAGCGAAATGCTTTTATACATTTATACGTATTTCGCTTTTTTAAAAAAAATATGGTTTCTAAATAATAATAATACCAGAATTACAGCGAACAAAACACAACAAAATGTAAAAATTCTAGTAAACAAAATTTTTTTAATATGGCAGAATTCATTTAATGTTTTTCGAAATTGAAAATGAAAAATTAAACTCAAAATTAGATTTTAAACCAAATTTTAAATCAGGAATTCATTGCAAGAAAGCAAATCGTCCCAGGAAAAGTAAGATTTATAGAAATTACGCTTATAAAAAACCTTGCGAACTAGGAATGAAAAGAAAGAAATACAAACGCAAGAAAATGAGTTGTGCAGGGAGCGAACAGCCCATAGGGAGCGAATTGTCCAGGGAGCGAATTGTCCAGAAAGCGAATTTTCCAAAATGAACTGTTTTGTAAAAAAATGCGTTTATAAAGAATTCCGGGAGCGAATTGGGCAGCGAGCATAGATGAACACGGTCAAAAATCTAAGCTAGGGGGGTGTTTCCCTCGGGTAAATGAAATTTCAGAATCTAGGGGGGGGGGGGGTCCCAGGGGGGTCGGCCCAGGGGGGTTTAGGGGGGGGGGTCGACGCGGGGTGCAAAAAAAATTTGAAATCTAGAGGGGGGTCAGCAGGTGGGGTCGGGTGTCCAAAACAAAACAGTTTTAAACCAAATAACTTTAATAATTGTTTTTTTATAGGATAATACTACATTTTATTAAATAAAACGCAATATTCTGGTATAAAATAAAAAGTGTGTAAAAGCATGAATATGAGATGAAAATTCACGTTTTTGGAAAAAAATTTAGTATAAAAAAGGTCCCTAAAATTTTCCCGAGGGGGCGGGCAGGGGGGGGTACGATTTTAAAATCAAGAGGGGGGTTAGGGGTAAAAAATTCGGAAATTTGGGGGGAGGGAGGAGAGGTCCCTAGATTTTCGTCTAGGGGGGGTCCCAAAATTTCGAGGCTAGGGGGGGTGGACCCCACCCTGCCCCCCCCCCCTTTCTCACCTATGGCAGCGAGTGAACTGTCCAGGGAGCGAATTATCCCGGGAACGAATTGTAAGGAGTGAATTGTCCCCAATTCGAATATTTCACATGTTAAAATTTTAAATATGATATGATTCAGAATCTGAAACGCATCTTATGTCTTTAATATTTCTAAAATCTGAATTCAGAAAAATGTTTCTGATTTCTCAACAAAAAAAAAATGTTTCGTAGTTTATTTTTCAAACGTCAGTTTCAGATCTGAAACTAAGTTCTATATCTAAATATAATCCTATAACTTTCAAGAGGTTTTTGACCCTCACTCAAACAGTTTAAATGCTCCACCCGACCCCCGCCGCTCCGCCCGAATACAATACGAATATTAAAAACATTATGCACAATTTTTAACCTATTTTGGAAAAATTTTTTTGCAATTTTTAGCTTATTTTACCGAAATTTAAGCCAAGTTACACCCATTTTTATTCTAATTTTGCTTTTTTTGTCTTCTTTATCTCTTTCATCTTTTCTTCCTCCCTTTTTTGTTCCTTTCCTCTGTTTCCCCAGCATGCCCCCGTTTTAAATCGTATTTACGTTTCAAAAAATTCGCCCCCTGTGCCACCCATAGGTGAGAACAGTGCCGGCAGCTAGGGGGGAGGGGGTGGTTACCCGGGGTAAATAGAATTTTGAATTCTAGGAGGGGGGTCCCAGGGAGGTCCGGACCCCCCTAGCTTTTTAGGGGGGGTCGACCCGGGGTACGAAATTTTGAAATCTTGAGGGGGTCAAGTGGGGTCTGGTGTCCAAAGCAAAACAGCTTTAAACCATAATTACTTTAGTAATTGTTCTTTTTATAGGATAATACTACATTTTATTGAATAACGATATTCTGGTGTAAAAAGGGTGTAAAAACATGAATATGTGTTAAAAATTCACGTTCTTGAAAAAAAATTTAGTATAAAAAAGGTACCTTAAATTTTCCCGTAAGGGAAGGGGGGAGGGCGGGGGGTTAAATATTAAATTCTAGAGGGGGTCAGGGGTAAAAAATTCAGAAATTTGAAGGGAGGCCCTTGATTTTCGTCTAGGAGGAGGGGTCCCAAAATTTCGAGGCTAGAAGGGGAGGGGGCGGTGGACCCCACCCTGCCCTCCCCCCCTTTGCCCTTTCTCACCTATGGCGCCACCCATAGATGAACACGGTCAAAAAGCTAGGGAGGTGTTTACCCCGGGTAAATGACATTTCAAAATCTAGGAGGGAGGTCCTAGGGGGGTCGACCTCCCCCCTAGTTTTCTAGGGGGGCTCGACCCGAGGCGGAAGATTTAAAACCTTGAGGGGGTCAGGTGGGGTCCAATTTTCGAAACAAAATACTTTTAAACCATTAAATGTTTAATCATAGAAAGGGAACATAAAAAGACCAAGTAAAATTGTGCGGTTAGGACGTGTAAAAAACCGAATTGGAAGGCTGATTATTAAATTCCGCCTTTTCAGATAATATACAAAAGCTAGCGAACTTATTTATGTGATTTCATAAATAATTACTATGGGGCAGACCTGTGCACGGTCTAGAAATGTCCCCCCCCCCACTTCATTGAAGAATTTGACCCCCAAAAAATGAAAAAGTACCCTAAAATTATGACGCCATTTTTGACCTATGATGACGCCATCCTCGCGAATTTTTTGCAGTTTTAGCCTATTTCAATATATTAGACCTATTTTTACCTTATTTTCGCTTTTTTCGTCTTTTTTTGTCCTTTTTTTCCTTTTCCCTTCTTTTTTATTTTTTTGACTCCCCTGCTTGTCCCCCCGTTTTATTGCCTCCCCCGTTTCAAAAAAGTTGCCCCCCGTGCCCTTCTTCCGTTTTGTAATTGTCCCCCCCCCCAAATAAAACCTTCGGGGGGGGGGCAATTCACAGGTTTGATGGAGGTAATCTTCAATAATAAACCGTCTTGCTTAAATTGTAAGTTTTAAATTGTTAAATATAATTAAATCAAATGAAGCAAGTTATCGAAGTCACCCAGTCTTGATTTAACTACAGACGTTTTGGAAAAGGCAAAGCTGACTTACATCACAGTTTTAAAAATTAAGGGGGAAAGTTTTCAGAGAGCCCATGATTTTATTCCTTTGACATGGGCTATAATTTTTGGCTAGTTCTATAGCGTTTTGAACCTCTAACGGAAAAAAAGTTTTTTAAATTTTATCAAGAGTTGACACGTTTAGAAATTCTGGTTAATAGTCCACCGTGATATATAAATATATACCTATTTATATATAATACATTTCACAAAAAGTGGAAACTTGTTTTCTTTAGTCACACACAACACACAAGTGCAGCAAAACGGGACACAAGAGCTACAGACTACGTTGGCCATGGTAAAGGGAAAATAAATGTTACGAAATTTTAATTTGCGCTTAAAAACACCCTCGCGCCTTACTTGGATAAGAAGCCGCCGCTGGCTGGAGAAACTTGGCAAATTTAATATCGCTTTCGCTTCAGTATGTTAAAACGAGGAAAAATCCTCTTCTGCATACTAGACAGAGACCTAAAATGAAAATGGGTGGGAAAGATGAAGTCCACGGTCTATCCGCCCAAACGTGAAATTTTGCCTTCCCTAAGAAAAAATCCAGGGGCACTCCCTCGAAATTTCCGAATTTTTTTTACCCTACCCTGACCTCCTCTAGAATTTGAAATCTGAGAAACCTCTCCCCACACCCTCGAGAAAATTTTATGTACTATTTTTATTATAAAGTTTCCAAAAAGGTGTTTTGCTTAAAGTATGCACACCCTTGCACGGCCCCCCGGGGTTTTATCGGGAGGGGGGCAATTCCAAAACGGGGGGCACAGGCATAGATGAACAAGAGGGGGGATAGGGTGGGTTCCACTCCCCCCTAGCCTCGAAATTTTGGGGGCCTCCCTAGAAAAAAATCCAGGGCCCCCCCCTCGCCCCAAATTTTCAAATTTTTTACCCCTGACCCCCCTCTAGATTTTGAAATCTGACCCCCCCCTCCCCAGGGGTTTTATCAGGAGGGGGGCAATTCCAAAACGGGGGCACAGGATAGATGAACAAGAGGGGGATAGGGTGGGTTCTACCCCCCTAGCCTCGAAATTTTGGGGGCCCTTCTAGAAAAAAATCCAGGGGCCCCCCCTCCCCCCAAATTTTCGAATTTTTTACCCCTGACCCCCTTCTAGATTTTAAAATCTGACCCCCCCCCTCACGAGAAAATTTTAAGTACTTTTTTTATACTAAATTTTCTTCTACAAACGTGAATTTTTAACACAAATTCATGTTTTTACACCCTTTTTATACCTAAATATCGCTTTTTATTCAATAAAATGTAGTATTATCTTATAAAATAACTATTATTAAACATTTAATGGTTTAAAAGTATTTTGTTTTGGAAATTGGACCCCACCTGACCCCCCTCTAGGTTTTAAAATCTTCCACCCAGGGTCGACACCCCGAGAAAGCTAGGGGCAGACCTGCGCACTGCCCCCCCCGGGGTGCAAACGGGGGGGGCGACTTTTTTGAAACGGGGGGGGGCAATAAAACGGGGGGCAAGCAGGGGGGAAAGAAAAAAAAAGAGAAAAAAAGGAGAAAAAAAGAGAAAAAAGAAGGGAAAAGGGAAAAAAGGGACAAAAAAAGCGGAAATAAGGTAAAAATAGGTCTAAAATGGCTTAAAATACATTGAAATAGGCTAAAAACTGCAAAAAATTCGCGATGATGGCGTCATCATAGGTCAAAAATGGCGTCATATTTTTAGGGTACTTTTTCATTTTTTGGCGGGGGGGGGGGGGCAATAAAACGGAGGGGGGGCAAATCCTCCAATAAAACGGGGGGGGCATTTTCAGACCGCGCACAGGTCTGTAGGGGGGTTCGACTTCGACTCCCCAAGGACCCCTTCCTAGATTTTGAAATGTCATTTACCTTTGGTAAACACCACTCCCCCTAGTTTTTTGACCGTGTTCATCTATGGGCACGGGGGGCAGCTTTTTTGGAACGGGGGGGGGGGCAAGCAGGGGAGAAAGAAAAAAAAGGAGGAAAAAAAAAGAAAGAGGGGAAAAAGAAAAAAAAACACAAAAAGCGAAAATAAGGAAAAAATAGGTAGATCTAAAATAACTTAAAATGCATTGAAATAGGCTAAAAACTGCAAAAAATTCGCGGGGGGGGGGGGGGTAAGTCCTCCAATAAAGCGGGGGGAGGCATTTCTAGACCTTGCACAGGTCTGTCTGAGTATGTAAATGAAAGGACACAATTAATCTTATAAATAATTTTAAAACCTCTAATGAAATTTATAACAATTCGAAATGATCTGTATGTGATTGGAATGGAATATAGGTAAATGAACAAAAAAAAAACACTCAATTTTTTCCAAAAAAACCCCATATCTCCTTAAACATAGATGTTTTTTTGGGAGGGACAGAGAGGTCCACCGTCCACCCCCCCCCCCCTAGAGTAAAAATTTATGACCCCCTCTAGAAAAAATCCAGAGGGCTCCCCCTTTCGCCCAAAGCTCGAGAGCGGTCCGGCCTGACCCCCCCCCTAGCGAAGCTGAAAGTGGTAGACTAGCCTTGAAAAATGCTCTAAGAATAGAGCAGAAAAAAGGGGCGATTTTTACCCGGGCGCATGTTTAGACAAAAAAGATGTGGACTAGTTTGAGATAAACATTATGTGGACTATAGGAAACTCGCATTTGGTTTGGCATGTTACCCACTGAATAAAAATTTCCACCATATGATAATGATTCGTTTATACATTGAACTAATCACACAGAACTCTTGCATTTTTTTAGTCTGATGCAATGTCAATTGAAAAAAATATACTCACAGCAATCTTTGACAAGCGCGAAATCGCCACTTTTTCAAATTTATAGTTGTTTCTTACGCATACAAATATAACCTTTTAATTGAAAAAGTTGTGGTTTTGCGCTTGTCAAAGATTGCTTGTGAGTATGATTTTTTCAATTGACATTTCAACAGAGTAAAAAAATGCAACAGTGCTTGCTGTGTGATTAGTTCAATGTATAAACGAATCATTATCATATGGTGGAAATATTTATTCAGTGGGCAACAGGCCAAACCAAATGCAAATTTCCGATAGTTCACATAATGTTTATTTCAGACTAGTCCACAGTTTTTCTGTCTAAACATACGCCCAGGGAAAAATCGCCCCTTTTTTTGCTCTATTCTTAGAGCATTTTTTAAGGCTAGTTATTATAACAAAAAAGTTTAAAGATTAAAAAAAATATTTCATCACTGTTTTTATTTACCTAAATGTTTGTGCGATTTTGTTATTTCCAGAGTTCAAAAATAGAGCCTCAGCCAAGAAAATGTTATGTTTTTGTATCAAGATTTCAAAATTCATGTTTTTCTGCTCATTATTAAATGTCAAAAGATTAAAATTTTATAAAAATCACTAAACTGTGAAAAATATTTTTCCAAACTACTTTTCTTGGGTAAAAACGTGCGTAGATTTAATAAAAAACAATTTTTGCAGCTTTACAAAAGGACTAAAAATTTACAATTATAGACAAAAAAGTGGAAATCATATTTTTTGAACTTTTTCTCTCTATGTAAAAATTTTAATCATTTCAAAATTATTGCAAAAAATTACTTTTTTGGGGTAAAAAGTTGTGTAGATTATATTAAAACTGAAACTTTTACTCTAAAAATACAGAAAACGGTCTAAAATTTTAAATTATTACTAAATTTTTGTTTATTTCGAGGAAAAAACGATTTTTTTAAAACTTTTTTCCTATGTGTTACTCAAAAACCCATAAATTGAAAGCAGTTATATAGGTAGAAAAACGTTTGGAGAGCTTTAAAATGTTATTTTTATTCAAATAGCTTAAAAAAATTAAGTGTTTTAGAGCCGATTTTTGCAGTTTTTTTTGGAAAAAGTGTTGTTTTTTTGGAAAAAGTTACTGAAAAAAAACAACCTTTTTTAAATTTTTTCATTTAATAGGATATATTTATGAAAAAAATGGTTATCAGAAGGTGAAAAAGCGCCCCAAAAAACCTACAGACATATTTTTAATAAGCTAAAAGCTTTAATAAATTTTTTGAGGGGGGTGCCAAAATTTTTTGAGGGGGGTGTTTTTTTGTTCACTTACTTATAATTAGATACGACTAAACACGTGCGCAGAATAGTAAAAAGCTGAATAATTACGATTTCGTATTGCTTCGTTTTGTTCTCTTCCCAAAGCTTAAAAAAATGAAAACTTAATTAGATAAAATTGCTAAGGAAAGTGCTATCGATATCAAATATACATAATATTTTAATGATTTATCAAGTATTTTTTAACTTCTACTAACCCCTACTAACCCTCTACAAAAAACCTGCCACAAGTTTGGTTTTATTTATATCTAGTCCCTCCTTTTATAGTAATGTACTAAGGTGCTGCTGTCAGAGAGAGGTGAATCGGTGTGCGTTAAGCGGCTAACACCTCTGGCGGCAGCCTGCCACAAACCACAATGAGGAATACGCATCGCCAAAGTGGGAAACAGATGTTAAACCCCCTGTTAAACCCCGGGGTCCGACCGAGGACATGCACAGGTCAGCTAAAATAATTAAACGTTAAGCTAAGCCTGCAAGAACCAATGACATTCAGACCACGCTTTATGAACGTTAACAAAAAACGAGTTTCTAAGTATATAAGTAAGTCTTCCGCCCACCACACACATATTATAATATTTAGTTCCAGAAAACAAACCAACGGAAAGAAAAAAGTCTGGGAAAACCTAATTTGCAGCAGCACATCTCTCCTATATGTAATTAACCGATATGGGAAGAAGTTATCTTTGAGAAACGTAAACAAATCTCAATCTCACTCGTTTATTGGAAATGTTCATAAAGTTTCGTGGTCTGAATGTATTTTAAATTCATTCACGAATAGCTCAACGTTTAATAAACTTACGCAGACCGTGTGCACTGCGCCCCGGGGTTTAAACGGGGGGGGGAAATTCCAGAACGGGGGGGGGGGCACGGGGGGCAACTTGTTTGGAACGGGGGGAAGAAACGGGGGGTGGAGCAGGGGGGTTTAACATCTGTTTCCCACTTTGGCGATGCGTATTCCTCATTGTGGTGTGTTGGGCAGGCTGTCGCGAGAGGTGTTAGCCGCTTAGCGCACACTGATTCACCTCTCTGAGAGCGGCACCTTTTCAGTACATTACTATAAAAGGAGGGACTATGATAGATAAATAAAACCAAACTAGTTATGGCAGGTTTTTTGTAGAGGGTGATAGGGGTTAGTAGAAGTTAAAAAATACTTGATAAATCATAAGATATTTTATGTATATTTGATATCGATAGCACTTTCCTTAGCAATTTTATCTAATTAAGTTTTCATTTTTTTCAAGCTTTGGGAAGAGAGAAGAAACGAAGCAATACGAAATCGTAATTATTCAGCTTTTTACTATTCTGTGTACGTGTTTGCAAGTCGTATTCTAATTATAAGTAAGTGAACAAAAAAACACCCCCCTCAAAAAATTTTGGCACCCCCCTCAAAAAATTTTTAAAGCCTTTAGCTTATTAAAAATAGGTCTGTGGGTTTTCTGAAGCGCGTTTTCAGCTTCTGATAACGATTTTTTTCCTACATATATCCTATTAAATGAGAAGTTTCAGGTTATACAACAACAACAACAAAAATTAAATGAGAAAATTAAAAAAGGTGTTTTTTTCGGTCAACTTTTTATAAAAAAAAAACAAAAAACAATCACTTTTTCGTTAAAAAACACTTTGAAAATCGTGTCTAAAACACGAATAAAAACAACATTTTTAAGCTCTCCCAACGTTTTTCTACCTATATAACTACTCTACTTTAAGTTTCATGGTTTTTTTAATAAGACATAGGAAAAAAGTTTAAAAAAATCGTTTTTTTTTTCTCAAAATTTCAAAAAAAAATTTAGTGATAATTTAAAATTAGGCCTTTTCCTGTATTTTTAAAGTAAAAGTTTCAGTTTTTTTAAAATCTACACAAATTTTTTCCCCAGAAAAGTTATTTTTTTGCAATAATTTTGGATTTATTAAAACTTTTTACTTAGAGAGACAAAAAATTCAAAAAATATCTATCATTTCCTTATTTTTGTCTATAATTGCAAGTTTTAGTCCTTTTTAGAGCTGCAAAAATTGATTTTATTAAATCTACGCACTTTTTTACCCCAGAAAAGAACAGCTCGGTTTGGAAAAATATTTTTCACAGTTTAGGGATTTTATTGAAATCTTAATCCTTTGACATTTAATAATAAGCAGAAAAACATTTAGAATTTTGAAATCTTGATACAAAAACATAATATTTTTTTGGATGAGTCTCTGTTTTTTGAACTCGCGGAAATAACAAAATCGCACAAACATTTAGGTAAATAAAAACAGTGATGAAATATTTTTTTTAATCTTTAAAACTTTTTTGTATAAATAACCAGCCTTAAAAATGCTCTAAGAAAGGGGCGATTTTTCCCTGGGCGTATGTTTAGACACAAAACTGTGACTGAGTCTGACAACATTATGCGAAATATTGAAATTTGCACTCTGGTTTGGCCTGTTGCCCACTGAATAAATATTTCACCAATGATTCGTTCATTGAACGTCTCCACACAGCAAGCACTGTTGCATTTTTTTACTCTGTTGAAATGTCAATTGAAAAAATCAGTCAAACAGCAATCTTTGACAAGCGCAAAACCACAACTTTTTCAATTAAAGGTTATTTGTATGCGTAAGAAACAACTATAAATTTGAAAAAAGTGGCTATTTTTGCGTCGTCAAAGATTGCTGCGAGTATATTTTTCAATTGACATTGCATCAGACTAAAAATGCAAGAGTTCTGTGTGATTAGTTCAATGTATAAACGAATCATTATCATATGGTGTAATTTTTATTCAGTGGGGTACACGCCAAACCAAATGCGAGTTTCCTATAGTCCACATAATGTTTATCTCAAAATAGTCCACATCTTTTTTGTCTAAACATGCGCCCGGGTAAAAATCGCCCCTTTTTTCTGCTCTATTCTTAGAGCATTTTTCAAGGCTAGTCTACCACTTTCAGCTTCGCTAGGGGGGGGGGGGTCAGGCCGGACCGCTCTCGAGCTTTGGGCGAAAGGGGGAGCCCTCTGGATTTTTTCTAGAGGGGGTCATAAATTTTTACTCTAGGGGGGTGGACGGTGGACCCCTCTGTCCCTCCCAAAAAAACATCTATGTTTAAGGAGATATGGCGGTGTTTTTTTTTGGAAAAAAATGAGTGTTTTTTTTTTGTTCACTTACCTATATTCCATTCCAAATCATATATCATTTTGAATTGTTATAAATTTCATTAGAGGTTTTAAAATTATTTATAAGATTAATTGTGTCCTTTCATTTACATACTCAGACAGACCTGTGCATGGTCTGGGAATGCCTCCCCCCGCTTTATTTAGGACTTACCCCCCCCCCCCCCGCGAATTTTTTGCAGTCTTTATGATTTCAATGCATTTTAAGTTATTAAAACATCCTCAATTAATTCCCTTATCTTCGCTTTTTGTGTTTTTTTTTCTTTTTCCCTCCTCTTTCTTTTTTTTTCCTCTTTTTTTCTTTCTCCCCTGCTTGCCCCCCCGTTCCAAAAAAGCTGCCCCCCGTGCCCATAGATGAACACGGTCAAAAAACTAGGGGGAGTGGTGTTTACCAGGAATGACATTTCAAAGATTAAAATTTTATAAAAATCACTAAACTGTGAAAAATATTTTTCCAAACTACTTTTCTTGGGTAAAAACGTGCGTAGATTTAATAAAAAACAATTTTTGCAGCTTTACAAGGATTAAAAATTTACAATTATAGACAAAAGTGTAAATCATATTTTTTGAACTTTTTCTCTATGTAAAAATTTTAATCATTTCAAAATTATTGCAAAAAAATAACTTTTCTGGGTAAAAAGTTGTGTAGATTATTAAAACTGAAACTTTTACTCTAAAAATACAGTAAACGGTCTAAAATTTTAAATTATTACTAAATTTTTGGTTTATTTCCTAGGAAAAAACGATTTTTTTAAAACTTTTTTCCTATGTGTTACTCAAAAACCCATAAATTGAAAGCAGTTATAAGGAAACGTTTGGAGAGCTTTAAAATGTTATTTTTATTCAAATAGCTTTAAAAATTAAGTGTTTTAGAGCCGATTTTTGCAGTTTTTTGGAAAAAGTGTTGTTTTTTTGGAAAAAGTTACTGAAAAAAAACAACCTTTTTAAATTTTTTCATTTAATAGGATATATTTATGAAAAAAATGGTTATCAGAAGGTGAAAAGCGCCCCAAAAAACCTACAGACATATTTTAATAAGCTAAAAGCTTTAATAAATTTTTTGAGGGGGTGCCAGAAATTTTTTGAGGGGGGGTGTTTTTTTGTTCACTTACTTATAATTAGATACGACTAAACACGTGCGCAGAATAGTAAAAGCTGAATAATTACGATTTTTCGTATTGCTTCGTTTTGTTCTCTTCCCCAAAGCTTAAAAAAATGAAAACTTACTGAGATAAAATTGCTAAGGAAAGTGCTATCGATGAATATACATAATATTTTAATGATTTATCAAGTATTTTTTAACTTCTACTAACCCCGACTAACCCCTTCACAACAGAAAAAAACCTGCCACAAGTTTGGTTTTATTTATATCTAAGTCCTCCTTTATACAGTAATGTACTCAGGCGCCCCGGCCGTCAGAAGACAAGGTTATCGTGCCACCAAGCGAACACCTCTGGCGGCAGCCTGCCACAAACCACAATGAGGAATACGCATCGCCAAAGTGGGAAACAGATGTTAAACCCCTGGCTCGCACCCCCCCGTTTTATTGCCCCCCCGTTTCAAAAAAGTTGCCCCCGGTGCCCCCCCCCCCGTCCTGCAATTTCCTCTTCGTTTAAACCCCGGGGGGCAGTGCACAGGTCTGCGTAAGTTTGTTTTGAGCTATTCGAATGAATTTAAAATTTCAAAATTTCATTTCCAATAAACGAGTGAGATTGAGATTTGTTTACGTTTCTCAAAATAAATTCTTCCCAGATCGGTTAATTACATATAGGAGATGTGCTGCTGCAAATTAGGTTTTCCAGACTTTTTTCTTTCCGTTGGTTTGTTTTCTGGAACTAATATTATAATATGTGTGGTGGGCGAAGACTTACTTATATACTTAGAAACTCGTTTTTTGTTAACGTTCATAAAGCGTGGTCTGAATGTCATTGGTTCTTGCAGGCTTAGCTTAACGTTTAATTATTTTAGCTGACCTGTGCATGTCCTCGGTCGGACCCCGGGGTTTAACAGGGGGTTTAACATCTGTTTCCCACTTTGGCGATGCGTATTCCTCATTGTGGTTTGTGGTAGGCTGCCGCCAGAGGTGTTGGCCGCTTAACGCACATCGATTCACCTCTCTCTGACAGTCTGACAGCAGCACCTTAGTACATTACTATAAAAGGAGGGACTAGATATAAATAAAACCAAACTTGTGGCAGGTTTTTTGTAGAGGGTTAGTAGGGGTTAGTAGAAGTTAAAAAATACTTGATAAATCATTAAAATATTATGTATATTTGATATCGATAGCACTTTCCTTAGCAATTTTATCTAATTAAGTTTTCATTTTTTTAAGCTTTGGGAAGAGAACAAAACGAAGCAATACGAAATCGTAATTATTCAGCTTTTTACTATTCTGCGCACGTGTTTAGTCAATTGATTTATAGGCAAGTGAACGAAAAAAAAACACACTTTTTGGTACCCTCCTCAAAAAAATTTATTAAAGCCTTTAGTTGATTCGAAATAGGTCTACAGGTTTTCTGGGGCGCTTTTTCACCTTCTGATAAGCAGTTTTTCCATAAATATTTTCTAATAACTGAGAAAATTAAAAAAGGGTGTTTTTTTAGTCATTTAAAAAAAATAACACAACACTTTCTCCTAAAAAAACACCTCGAAAATCAGCTCTAAAACACTTAATTCTTAAGCTAAATAAATAAAAACAACATATCCTAGCTCTCCAATTGTTTTTCTGCCTATACAACTAGTAGAAACTTGGTTTTTGATTTACACATTGAAAAAAGTTTGAAAAAAATGCTTATGTTTAATTTGGAAAAATTTAGTGATAATTGAAAATTTTTATTTTTTGCAATAATTTTTTATTATTAAAATTTTAACGTAGAGAGAAAAATAAGTTCGAATAATATCATTTTAACTTTTTGTCTATAATTGTAAGTTTTAATCCTTTTTCGAGCTACAAAAACTGGGGGTTTTTTTAAATCTGCGCATTTTTTTTCCAGAAAAGTAGTTTTGAAACATATTTTTCACTTCACAATTTAGAGATTTTATTAAAATTTTAATTCTTTGACATTTAATAATGAGCAGAAAAACATGAATTTTGAAATCTTAAACAAAAACACAATCTTGGCACTTGACTAAGGCTATTTTTTTAACTCGGAAACTTTTTTGTTATAATAACTAGCCTTAAATGCTCAAGAATAGAGCAAAAAAAGGGCGATTTTTTTGCGTATGTTTAGACAGAAAACTGTGGTTACTAGTCTGAATAAACATATTATGCTAATGATTGAAATTTGCATTTGGTTTGGCCTGTTGCCCACTGAATAAATATTTCCACCATTATTCGTTTATACATTGAACTAATCACACAGCATGTCATTTTTTACTCTGTTGAAATGTCAATTGAAAAAATCTATACCACAAGCAAATTGAAGCGCAAAACCACAACTTTTTCAATTAAAAGGTTATATTTGTATGCGTAAGAAACAACTATAATTTAAAAAGTGGCGATTTCGCGCTTGTCAAAGATTGCTGTGAGTATATTTTTTTCAATTGACATTGCATCAGACTAAAAAAATGCAAGAGTTCTGTGTGATTAGTTCAATGTATAAACGAATCATTATCATATGGTGGAAATTTTTATTCAGTGGGTAACATGCCAAACCAAATGCGAGTTTCCTATAGTCCACATAATGTTTATCTCAAACTAGTCCACATCTTTTTTGTCTAAACATGCGCCCGGGTAAAAATCGCCCCTTTTTTCTGCTCTATTCTTAGAGCATTTTTCAAGGCTAGTCTACCACTTTCAGCTTCGCTAGGGGGGGGGGGGTCAGGCCGGACCGCTCTGAGCTTTGGGCGAAGGGGGAGCCCTCTGGATTTTTTCTGAGAGGGGTCATAAATTTTTACGAGGGGGGGCGGGACGGTGGACCTCTCTGTCCCTCCAAAAAAACATCTATGTTTAAGGAGATATGGGGTTTTTTGAAAAAATTGAGTGTTTTTTTTTTTGTTCATTTACCTATATTCCATATCCAATCACATACAGATCATTTCGAATTGTTATAAATTTCAATATGAGAGGTTTTAAAATTATTTATAAGATTAATTGTGTCCTTTCATTCACATACTCAGACAGACCGTGAAAGGTCTAGGAATGCCTTGCTCTCATTGGGATGCTTAACCCCCCCCCCCCCCCCGCGAATTTTTTGCCAGTTTCTAGCCTATTTCAATGCATTTAAAGCTTATTTTAGATCTACCTGATTTTTCCTCACTTCCGCTTTCTGTTTTTCTTTTCCCCTCTTTCTTTTTTTTCTCCCTCTCTTTTTTTCTTTCTCCCCTGCTTGCCCCCCTCCCTGTTCCAAAAAAGTTGGCCCCCGGCGCCCATAGATGAACACGGTCAAAAAACTAGGGGGAGTGGCGTTTACCAAGGTAAATGACATTTCAAAATCTAGGAAGGGGTCCTTGGGGAGTCGAAGTCCTCACCCCCTGACATACCTGTGCGCGGTCTGAAAATGTCCTCTGTTTTTTATTGGAGGATTTGCCCCCCCCCTCCGTTCAATTGCCCCCCCCCCGCCAAAAAATGAAAAAGTACCCTAAAAATATGACACCATCTTTGACCTATGATGACGCCATCATCGCGAATTTTTTGCAGTTTTTAGCCATTCAATGTGTTTAAGCCGATTTATACCCATTTTTACGATTTCCGCTTCTTTTTGTCCCTTTTTTCCTTCTTTTTCTCTTTTTTTCTTTTTTGTTTTTCTTTCTCCCGTGCTTGCCCCCCGTTTTATTGCCCCCTCCGTTTCAAAAAAGTTGCCCCCCCGTTTTAACCCCGGGGGGCAGTGCGCAGGTCTGCCCCCAGCCTCTCCTAGGGGGTGTCGACCCGGGGTGGAAGATTTTAAGCCTAAAGGCGGGTCAGGTAGGGTCCAATTTCTGAAACAAAATACTTTTAAACCATTAAATGTTTAATAATAGTTATTTTATAAGATAATACTACATTTTATTGAATAAAAAGCGATATTTGGGCACAAAAAGGGTGTAAAAACATGAATTTGTGTTAAAAATACACGTTTTTAGGAGAAAATTAAGTATAAAAAGTACTTAAAATTTTCTCGAGAGGGGACTGGGGGGTCAGATTTCAAAATCTAAAGGAGGGTCAGGGGTAAAAAATTTGAAAATTTGAGGGGGAGGGGGGACCCCTTGATTTTTTTTCTAGGGGGCCCCCAAAATTTCGAAGCTAGGAGGGGGTTTACCCCACCCTACCCCCCTTGTTCATATCATCCTGTGCCCCCGTTTTGGAATTGCCCCCCTCCTGATAAAACCCCTGGGGAGGGGGTCCTTACTCCAAAATCTAGAGGGGGGTCAGGGGTAAAAAATATTAAAATATGGGGCGAGGGGGGGGGCCTGGATTTTTTTCTAGGGAGGCCCCCTGAAATTTCTAGGCTAGGGGGGAGTGGAACCCACCCTGTCCCCCTCTTGTTCATCTATGCCTGTGCCCCCCGTTTGCAAATTGCCCCTCTGATAAAACCCCGGGGGGCCGTGCAAGGGTGTGCATACTTTAAGCAAAACACCTTTTTGGAAACTTTATAATAAAAATAGTACATAAAAACTCCCCAGGGTGTGTGTGAGAGAGGTTTCTCAGATTTCAAATTCTAGAGGAGGTCAGGGTAGGGTAAAAAAAATTCGTAAATTTCCAGGGAGTGCCCCTGGATTTTTTCTTAGGGAAGGCAAAATTTCACGTTTGGGCGGATAGACCTGTGGACTTAATCTTTCCCACCACTTTCCATTTTAGGTTCTCTGTCTAGTATGCAGAAGAGGATTTTTCCTCGTTTTAACATACTGAAGCGAAAGCGATATTAAATTTGCCAAGTTTCTCCAGCCAGCGGCGGCTTCTTATCCAAGTAAGGCGCGAGGGTGTTTTTAAGCGCAAATTAAAATTTTCGTAACATTTTATTTTCCCTTTACCATGGCCAACGTAGTCTGTAGCTCTTGTGTCCCGTTTTGCTGCACTTGTGTGTTGTGTGTGACTAAAGAAAACAAGTTTCCACTTTTTGTGAAATGTATTATATATAAATAGGTATATATTTATATATCACGGTGAGACTATGAACCAGAATTTCCAAACGTGTCAACTCTTGATAAAATTTTAAAAAACTTTTTTTACGTTAGAGGTTCAAAACGCTATAGAACTAGCCAAAAATTATAGCCCATGTCAAAGGGATAAAAATCATGGGCTCTCTGAAAACTTTCCCCCTTAATTTTTAAAACTGTGATGTAAGTCAGCTTTGCCTTTTCCAAAACGTCTGTAGTTAAATCAAGACTGGGTAACTTCGATAACTTGCTTCATTTGATTTAATTATATTTAACAATTTAAAACTTACAATTTAAGCAAGACGGTTTATTATAGAAGACTTCCTCCATCAAACCTGTGAATCCCCCCCCCCCGAAGGTTTTATTTGGGGGGGGACAATTCCAAAACGGAAGAAGGGCACGGGGGGCAACTTTTTTGAAACGGGGGAGGCAATAAAACGAGGGGGCAAGCAGGGGAGTCAAAAAAATAAAAAAGAAGGTAAAAGGAAAAAAAGGACAAAAAAAGACGAAAAAAGCGAAAATAAGGTAAAAATAGGTCTAATATATTGAAATAGGCTAATAACTGAAAAAAATTCGCGAGGATGGTGCGTCATCATAGGCCAAAAATGGCGTCATAATTTTAGGGTACTTTTTCATTTTTTGGGGGTCAAATTCTTCAATGAAGTGGGGGGGGGGACATTTCTAGACCGTGCACAGGTCTGCCCCATAGTAATTATTTATGAAATCACATAAATAAGTTCGCTAGCTTTTGTATATTATCTGAAAAGGCGGAATTTAATAATCAGCCTTCCAATTCGGTTTTTTACACGTCCTAACCGCACAATTTTACTTGTTCTTCTATATGTTCCCTTTCTATGATTAAACATTTAATGGTTTAAAAGTATTTTGTTTCCAAAATTGGACCCCACCTGACCCCCTCAAGGTTTTAAATCTTCCGCCTCGGGTTCTAGCCCCATTCTGAAAACTAGGGGAGGCGTCGACCCTCAGGACCTCCCTCCTAGATTTTGAAATGTCATTTACCCGGGGTAAACACCTCCCTAGCTTTTTGACCGTGTCGGTCATCTATGGGTGGCGCCATAGGTGAGAAAGGGCAAGGGGGGAGGGTAGGGGTCTCACCCCCCCCCTCCCCTTCTAGCCTCGGAATTTCCGGGACCCCTCCTCCTAGACGGAAATCAAGGGGGCCTCCCTCCCGAACTTTCTAATTTTTTACCCCTGACCCCCTCTAGAATTTAATATTTAACCCCCCGCCCTCCCCCCTTCCCTTACGGGAAAATTTCGCTAATTTTTTATACTAAATTTTTTTCCAAGAACGTGAATTTTTAACACATATTCATGTTTTTACACCCCTTTTACACCAGAATATCGTTATTCAAGAAAATGTAGTATTATCCTATAAAAAGAACTAAAACTAAAGTGATTATGGTTTAAAGCTGTATTGCTTTGGACACCAGCCCCCACTTGACCCCCTCAAGATTTCAAAATTTCGTACCCCGGGTCGACCCCCCCTGAAAAAGCTAGGGGGGTGCCCGCACCTCCCTGGGACCCCCCTCCTAGAATTCAAAATTCTATCTACCCCGGGTCGGGTCCACCCCCTCCCCCCTAGCTGCCGGCACTGTTTTCACCTATGGGTGGCACCAGGGGCGATTTATTTGAAATGTAATACGATTTAAAACGGGGGCATGCTGGGGAAACAGAGGAAAGGAACAAAAAAGGGGGGAAGAAAAGATGAAAGAGATAAAGAAGACAAAAAAAGCAAAATTAGAATAAAAAATGGGTGTAACTTGGCTTAAATTTCGGTAAAATAAGCTAAAAATTGCAAAAAAATTTTTCCAAAAAATGGTTAAAAATTGTGCATAATGTTTTTTAATATTCGTATTGTATTCGGGCGGAGCGGCGGGGGTCGGGTGGAGCATTTAAACTGTTTGAGTGAGGGTCAAAAACCTCTTGAAAGTTATAGGATTATATTTAGATATAGAACTTAGTTTCAGATCTGAAAATGACGTATATAAATACTTTTTTTATACTAATTTTTTTTCCAAAAACGTGAACTTTAAACATATATTTATGTTTTTACACCCTTTTTATACCAGAATATCGCTTTTTATTCAATAACATGTAACATTATCCTATACAAAGCACAATTATTAAAGTTATTATGGTTTAAAACTCTTTTGCTTTGGACACCACACCCCCTCTCTAGATTTAAAAATTTCGCACCCCGGCATAGATGTTTTTGGTCGGGTCCGCTAGGATTGGGGGTTTACTCCCCGGTGGAAAGCCAAAATTTTTTAGGAGGGGGGTCTGGACGCTGGACCCCCCTGGCTTTTTAGAGGGGTGGGTGCGAGATTTCAAATTTATGGGGGGTCAGGCGTCAGGGGGTCTAATTTTTTAACAAAGTTTTTTAAAATCAATAATTTAAATGTTTTAGGTCTAATATTGAATTTTATATACTAAAACAGCCTATATAGGCCTAAAAAGTGTATTTAAACACGGTTTTTAACTAAAAAACCGTGTTTTTGAAAAAAATTATAATTCTAAATTGGTCATGGAGGAGAGGGGGTCAGCCTCTCTAGAAGGTGGTTAGGAGGGAGGCCTGACTGCTCTCGAGCTTTGAGGGGGGAGGGGGGCCCCTAGACTTTTTCTAGGGGGGTCCAAAATTTTGGCTCTAGGGGGGGGGCGGGGTGGACTGGACCCATACATAGGTGAGAACGGTCCGGGAAGCTAAGGGGGTGGTTACCCGGAGTAAATCGAATTTTGAATTCTAGGAGGGAGGTCTTAGGGGGTCCGGACCTTCTAGCTTTTTAGGAGGGGGGTCGACCCCGGATGAAAAATTTTGAAATCTAGATGGGGGTCAGGTGGGGTCCGGTGTCGAAAGCAAAACAGTTTTAAACCATAATAACTTTAATAATTGTTTTTTTATAGGATAATACTATATTTTATTGAATAAAAAGCGGTATTCTGGTGTAAAAAGGGTGTAAAAACATAAATATGTGTTAAAAATTCACGTTTTTGGAAGAAAATTTAGTATAAAAAAGTACTTAAAATTTTCCTGATGGGCGAGGGAGGGGGTCAGATTTCAAATTCTAGAGGGGGGGGTCAGGGGTAAAAAATTAGGAAATTTGGGGAAAGGGGGGCCTAGATTTTTGTCTAGGGGGTGGACCCGTGGACCCCACCCTACCCTGCCCCCCTTACTCACCTATGGGTGGACCCCTCTCTCTGTCCTACCCCCCAAAACATCTATGACTATGACCCCAAGTCGACCCCCCCCCCCTAAAAAGCTAGGGGGAGTCCGGACCCCCTGGGACTGGAACCCCCTCTTAAAATTTAAAATTTGATTTACCCCGGGTAACCATCCCTCCCCTAGCTGCCGGAAAACTGCTCACCTACGACTATATGTAAATAATTATTCGTTTTTTGTTTTGTTTTTGAATGCCCTTCCCTAAAACAATACTGCGATTAGGCTTACGTTTATTAACTTAAACTTACTTACCACAAAGAAAACTGAGCCGAATTCCAATTTCGCAAATATCCACATTAAAATAGCCCAAATTGTCACTTTTATACCCACTCTGTACCGAATGTTTTGCGAAACTTTTAAGCGTAATCGTTTGCCGATTTCAGTTGCATCGATCGCAAGGACAATTCCATCATTAAGCTTATCGCAAGCTCGATAGAGGACATTAAACAAAAAAGAAATCCGACTGGACGAAGTAGGTTTTACGGCGCTGGTGGAAGTTATTTCCGAAACGCTTGAAGTCTTTTCTGAAAATTGCTCCAGTTTCCGCTTTCGCCGATATTCCTCCAGTTGCGACTGGACACTATCCATGCTGCTTACCCTGCTACCGCTGTATAATAGAAAAAAATTTAATAGTTTATCAGACCTGTTTATTGCATCACACTCCCTTCTTCTTCTTCTTTTATTCACTCAATTATTTTCGCACTGCGAGTCTGGCCGCGCAACAAAAAAATACAGACGCTGGTAGTCATTTTCAATGGAGTAAAACACTTCGAAACTTGTTTTATTTAATTTTAAAACGTTGGAAAGTTACTTTATTTTATTAAAAATAAAAAGTTTTAACATCTTAAGATAAAAAAAACGACTTTTACTCATTTAAACACAAAATTTTCGCTCTGCTTTGTTTTTATTTTTTTTTTGTTGTGCAGCCCGACTCGCAGTGCGAAAATAATCGCAGTGCGAATAAAGCAGCATAGCGTGTGAAAGCAGTTACAGTCCCTACTGCGAGAAAACTAACACTGTAAAAAATCGCAGCGCGGGAAAACTTGCCGAAAATGGCGGATTTTTGCGAGAAAAGTCGCACACAAATTTGAAAGTGCGACTTTTCTCGCAAAATTTTGGTCAAAAATTTAGTGTACAGTCGGACATTCTCTTGTGTTATATATTCTTGGAACTACTAACAATTTAACACCTGACCATTTAATTCAACCCGTTTTTACCTACAGCAATATGTGTGTCGATATTACAGTATTTTATTTTACAACAATTGCTCACCATAGACGCAACGTAGAACCACGGGGACTAAAAATTCGGAAAATAGACTAAATTTTACCAGGACAGTTTAATTTTTAAACCAATGTATTGCATAATCATGAAATGCCCATGTTCTAAAAACGAGTAACAATTTTATTTTTTATAAATCACACAATTTGACACGAAAATATCATAACATAACAAATAAAAAGCTCACGACAGTCATCTACATATAATTAACTTTCATTTGAGCTATCAAACGTCGTGTTCCGTCCAGGATTACCAAAGATATAGTCCAAAATCAAAAATGCCCATTTGGAAAAGTGCCAAAATTAAATGCACTACCCTATACCAAATGCCCTGAAAATGCTCTGAAAAAGCCCCCCTCCGCTATATTAATGGCTGTGCCCTCTCCTATTTTCACTTAAATTTGGCTTTTTTTCTTTTTTCCTTCTGTTTCTTCTCTACTTGGCACTCTGCCCCCCCCCCCTTTGTATCAAAAAATTTGCCCCCGTGACCCTACCCACCCCTCACACCAATAAAACCTAACCCCCTGATCCTTAATCTTTGGCTTATTGTGCTTTATAAATGCAGCTGCGGAAAGAAAGCGGTCCCAGTCTGGTTTGCCAGGGAGGGGTAAAACCATGCCGACTGGGCGGACGGAAATCAATGAGGTAAAAGTAAAACCCACACTGCTGGACTGCCGAAAAACGTTAATATCCCAAGAAATACTGCATTAATTTAAGAAGTAAACGCATTTATTTAATGCTTATAGCATTCCCCAAAAAACATTTAACATTTATAAAACGTTGGTTTAAGTTTTAAAAAAAATAAAATCTTTTGAGTTTTTTTGACACTAGTTTTTTTATACAATTACTGTAATTCTTTGGCTCACTTTCCGACGATCTTTTGTTTTAAAATAATTCAGCCATATTCACGAAACCAACAAGGCCTCGCCAGCGCGGGGACGCCAAGCGCCGCCACGTTGGCGTGGCCGCGCTCGTCGTCGGTTAACTTGGCGTTCCTGCGCCTGACAAATAATTCTGTGCCTATCGATCGCAAACTAAGGCCAGGACATAATATTGGCCTTAGTTCATTAGAAATTATATAATCGATTTACAATCTGAATTATAATGATCCAGACCTGTGCACTGACCCCCCTGGGGTTTTATTGGGAGAGGGGGCAATTCCAAAACAGGGAGGGGGCACTGGAAGGGGGCAACTTTTTTTAAATGGGGGGAATGAAACGGGAAGGGGGAAGCAGAGGAGGAAGAAAAAAAAGAGAAAAAAAGGAGAAAAAAAAGAAATAAGGTAAAAATAGGTCTAAAATGGTTAAAAATGCATTGAAATAAGCTAAAAACTGCAAAAAATTCGCGATGATGGCGTCATTTTAAGTCAAAAATGGCGTCATGATTTTAGAGTACTTTTTTTATTTTTTGGCGGGGGGCAATAGAAAGGGAAGAGGAAGATGAAAAAGGAGGTAGGGTGGGGTACACCCCCTCTAGCCTCAAAAAATTTTGCCCCCCCCCCCTAGAAAAAAATCCAGGGCCCCCCTCCCCCCCAAATTTTCGAATTTTTTACTCCTGAACCCCCTCTAGAATTAAAAATCTGACTCCCCCCTCCCTCTCAAGAAAATTTCAAGTGCTTTTTTATATTAAATTTTCTTCCAAAAACGTGAATTTTTATCACAAATTCATGTTTTTACACCCTTTTTATACCTAAATATCGCTTTTTATGCAACAAAATGTAGTATTATCTTATATTTGAAAAGTGCGTTTACAAAATCTCATCCAAAAGACGAGTTTTCCAAAACAAGATGTTTAAAAGACGAGTTTTAACA
Source organism: Microlaimidae sp. YZB2_3 (assembly GCA_030248175.1). Classification (NCBI taxonomy): domain Eukaryota; kingdom Metazoa; phylum Nematoda; class Chromadorea; order Desmodorida; family Microlaimidae; species Microlaimidae sp. YZB2_3. Next base: position 8,011 of record JASAMX010020375.1, on the reverse strand, counting down.
AAGACGAGTTGTAGAAGACAAGATGTTGAAAGACGTATTGTAAAAGACGAAATTTCCGGGAACCAAATTTTGCCGTCATGTCATGGACGGTACAAGTTCCATACATGTACCAAAATTCGATTTGACCGATTTAAAAGTAATTACAAATTGTAAAACATTTTTATAGCATAAATCAAACACTTAGACCTCATTTTTGTGGTTATTTTTCGGATTTGAGCTTCTGAAAAAAAAAGCTTCTGAAAAAAAAAATGTCTTTTTTTGGCATGTACAATTTATGTTATTAAGAAATTTTTTTATTAAGCCTTCGATCAAATTAATATTTTTTTTTTGTATTACCAAGTGTCTGGCAGTTACAAATATACTTTATTATTTTCATCGTAACTACCAATTTTTTATAGTAACCGTTCAAATACTCACCAAATTTTAGTTGTTAAAAAATTAAAATTTTTGAAAAACAACTTATTTTAAAAAAATCAATTATATCACAAGTTTGTTTGATTTTTAGGCTTTGCTTAGGCTTATGTCGATGAAAAACTAAGTTTAATTTAACGTTTAAAGTAAAACAAATTTTCTTGTCCATGTTTTTGGTGGTCCATGTGACTTTCGACTTTTCTTGAAATTTTTTGTGCTCTTCAGACTATTAGCATAGTTAAAGCATAGTTTTTTAATTTAGTTTGTTAGTTTACAAATTTTTTTTAACATCATAAATTGGACTTGCTGAAAAAGGCCATTTTTTGGATATAAATTGGCTTATAATTTTTTACCAATAGCTTAAATCTTAAAAATAACCACAAAACTTAGGTCTACGTGTTTTATTTAGGTTATAAAAATGTTTTACAACTTGTATTTACTGTTAAATCGGTCAAATCGAATTTTGGTACACATATGGAACTTGTACCAAAAGTAAAATTGAAACTATATAAAGAGTGGGATTCCCCTCCCCATCAAATGGAGTAACTTCCGCCCCCTTAGATTTTTGGAATATAAAACTGACAACCGGAGTTTATTATGAAAATTAGGGCCCCAAAAACCCTTGATCATTATTTTGTGTTAAGATAAAAATAAAATCGGATATATTTGGAAAATGAGGCTTGCCCCAATAGGGTAAACCCCCCCCCCCTTGTGAACTTCTAGGTTATAAAATTGACAAACGGAGTTTATATTCAAAATCACGCCCCCCCCCAGCCAAAAAACCCTGGTCATTATTTTGTTGTTCTTAAAGCTAAAATTGCAACTATTAAAGAAGTGAGGTTCCCCAAAAGGGTAACTCCCCCCGCCCTCACGCCATTGGAGTTTTGGATCATGCGACCAACAAACGGAAGCTATATTTGTATTCATTGTAGAGCAGAGTATTGTAGCATTATATTTTAATGCAAGGAGCCTCAGAAATTCTCTTGCAGAGTTTGATATTTTGACCTCTGGTAATGATGCTATTTATGACAAAACCGTTTTTGACTTTTTATTTATTACTGAAAGTTGGCTTTTGCCAGAAATTTTAAACAATTTACTTGACCCAAAAAACAAGTACAATATTTTGCAATATGATAGACAGAATAATGTTAGTCATGGAGGGGTTTTAACTATGACTGGAAAACAGCACCAAATAATTTATGTAGAAATTGATCCAAAATTTTCCGAAGTTGAGTTAACAGCTTGTGATGTGGTCTTAAAAGATTTGAAAATTCAAACTATATGTTTGTATAAGCGCCCACAAACATCTAGAAAAGAAGATGAATTAATTTTTGAGTCTTCTTAAACATTTAGTTTACAATTTCGATGGCAGTGTAATACTTACTGGGGATTTTAATCTCCCTGGTATCCAGTGGGATAAAAAATTGGTCTCAGGTAACCAAAATAAATACAATTGGTTTATTTTGTTTAGTGAATTAGGTCTAACCCAGTTACTAGAATCCCCTACCAGAGGTTAAAACTATTCGGACTTAGTTTTCACGACTGATGTTGATGTTTTTAACTGTGTAAACATAGCTCCTAATTTTCTAAGCTCTGACCACTCTTCAATAATGTTTTCTCTTAATACCTATATTAAACCGCAGTTCATTGATGAAAATCAAAATAGAATGGTACCTGATTTTGCTAAAACTAATTATGATTCCCTGTTTATGTTATATGCTACTGATAATTGAGATGAGCTTTTTAAAAACTGTGACAGTGTTGAAGAACAATAGCAGTGTTTCAAGTTAAAACTTATTGAAGGGATAAATATGCATGTTCCAAGCAAACCATTAAAAAGAACTAGCAAGAAAACCAAATATCCAGCAAATATTATCAAACTCCAAAGAAAAAAGTTCAAACTATGGCACAGGAAAATCAAAAAATACTAAAGAAAAAGATCATTAACAAAACAATATACAGAAGAGGTCAAAAACCACAATGTATTTTTAGAAGAGAAAATTCTTAATAAAGGTGATTTAGGAAGTTTAACTATTAATTTGTAAATAAACAAATTAAAGCTAGAAGTTATATAACCTGCATTAGTTAAAGACGATTTAACACTTGCAGTTGAAGATTCAGAAAAAGTTGAAATATTTGCTGAATATTTTAGTTCAATTTTTATAAGTGATGATGGAAATTTTCCACCATTTAATGTTAACTCTGTAGAAAAACCTGAAAGTTTAAAATTTACTACAAAGGATGTTTTAAAATCTCTTAAAAAACTACCAAACAAATTTTCAAAAACACCAGATTCTATACCTGATTTTTTTTTAAACGCTTATCTAAAGTTTTAGCTGAACCATTGCCACTAATTTTTAATACCTAAGTCTTTTAATACTGGAAAGCTGCCAAACGATTGGCTAATATCCCTAGTTGTATTAATTTTTTTTAAAAAAGTTAAAAAACACAAAAGATAACTATCGTCCAATCTCTTTGACATCTTTTTCCTGTAAAACAATGGAGCATATTGTATTTGACAAACTTTTCTCCTTTTTCCATAAAATTTTATCTAGGTCTTAACATGGTTTTAAGGATGAAAGTTTTACAGTCACACAACTGCTCAAAGTACTTAATGATTGGACCTTAGCTTTAAGAAACAAAAAATGTATAGATGTGATTTATTTCGACTTTGCCAAGGCTTTCAACACTGTCTCACACCAAAAACTTTTATACAAACTTGAAAAATATGGAGTCACAGGGAAATTTTAAACTGGATCAAAGCTTTTTTGACAAACAGAATTTTAAAAGTAGTAATAAACAACTCAATTTCTAGCCCATACAAAGTTACAAGTTCAGTACCCCAGGGTTCTGTCTTAGGACCGCTTTTATTTTTGGTTTGTGTGGAAAATTCCAAGATTAAATTATTTGCAGATGATGCAAAAATTTATACAGAATGTTCCATCCATAATCAAGAGGAAAGGTTTGTAAAAGCTTCTAATATGCAAAAAGATCTTGATAAAATTGTAGAGTGGACAAAGTTATGGCAATTAAGACTAGCTGATAATAAATGTGAAACATTTCATATAATTGCTGCTTTAAATAACTGTTTAAAAAACATTTATAGAATTAACAAACAATTTGTGATTTGAGAATTTATATGTCCTCTAATCTTAAATTTTCTTATCATTGTCAAAGAATTGCAGATACTGCAATGCAAACATCTGCTTTAATTTTTCGCGCATTTACAGCGAAATCAATTCAAAATATTTTAAGAGCTTATAAATCCAATATCCAACTAATTGTGGAATATGGCAGTGTTGTATGGAATCCCTACCTGAGCAAAGATATTGAGTTAATTGAGAAACTTCAAAAAAACTATACCAGAAGACTTTACAGATCTTGTGGTCTGGGATATGCAAGTTATGAGAATACACTGTCTTTTTTAAAACTTAAATCTTTAAAATTTATTATATTATAAAATAGACTGTCTTTTTAAAAATAGGATCTTTGTGAAATATATAAAATTTTAAATAAAAAATCTTGCTTCAAACCAAACAAATTTTTGGTAAAAGTGCAGTATAACACCTCCACAACATTCACTAAAGTTTTACACAAAAATAAATGTTATTGATGGTGCCGCAGCTGAATATCACCATGATAATTGGCGCTTGATAACCGTTCTCGAGATATTAAAGGGGGAGTTCAAAATCCCCCTTACAAAATTGCGATTTTTACCAATTTTTGACCATGGTTTTAGAAGGAAGTTTTTTTAAAATATAAATTTTTAAGGGTACACATTTAGACTTTAGACTTTTCGGCAGTTTTTTGTTTTAATTTAAAGTTTAGGCAAACACTAAATTCCACCAACTCCAACTTCGACTCTGTCCAAAATCTACCGTAATTTTTAATATTATGCAAATTTTATTCTAAGCCTAAGCTTAACCTGCACATCAATATATAATTTGCAGAAATTTGAGGCGGAGTTGGTGGATTTTAGTGTTTGCCAAAGTTTATTGCAAACCCATGGACATCCCAGTATGGACATATATCTACCCTACTTCTATAAACATTAAAAAATTAATTTTAAAATTCTATATAATGTAGCAATTGAAATTTTGCATATACAAATAAATATATGTTATGGATGGTGCCGAATCTGAATATCACCCTGATAGTTAGCGTTTGATAGCCGTTATCGAGATATTAAAGGGGGAGTTAAAAAAGTGCAGTATGGTACAAGTTTCAACCGTGTACCAAAATTCGATTTGACCGATTCAAAAGTAATTACAAATTGTAAAACATTTTTATAGCTTAAATCAAACACTTAGACCTCATTTTTGTGGTTATTCTTGGTATTTGAGCTTCTAAAAAAGTTAAGAGCCAATTTGTACCCAAAAATTGCCCTTTTTTGGCATGTACAATTTATGTTATTAAGAAATTTTTTTATTAAGCCTTTAATCGAATTAATTTTTTTGTATTACCAAGTGTCTGGCAGTTACAAATATATACTTTTATTTCTTTCATCGTAACTACCAATTTTTTATAGTAACTGTTCAAAAACCCACCAAATTTTAGTTGTGAAAAAATTAAAATTTTTGAAAAACAACTTATTTTCAAAAAATCAATTATATTACAAGTTTGTTTGATTTTTAGGCTTTGCTTAGGCTTATGTCGATGAAAAACTAAGTTTAATTTAACGTTTAAAGTAAAACAAATTTTCTTGTCCATGTTTTTGGTGGTCCATGTGACTTTCGACTTTTCCTGAAATTTTTTGTGCTCTTCAGACTATTAGCATAGTTAAAGCATAGTTTTTTTAATTTAGTTTGTTAGTTTACAAATTTTTTTTAACATCATAAATTGGACTTGCTGAAAAAGGCCATTTTTTGGATATAAATTGGCTTATAATTTTTTACCAATAGCTTAAATCTTAAAAATAACCACAAAACTTAGGTCTACGTGTTCTATTTAGGTTATAAAAATGTTTTACAATTTGTATTTACTGTTAAATCGGTCAAATCGAATTTTGGTTCACGTATGGAACTTGTACCGTGCAGTATAACACCTCCACAATGTTCACTAAAATTTTGCACAGAAATATATGTTATTGATGGTGCCGCATCTGAATATCACCATGATAATTGGCGTTTGCTAGCCGTTCTCGAGATATCAAAGGGAAAGTTCAAAATCCCCCATACAAAATTGCGATTTTTACCAATTTTTAATCATGGTTTTAGAAGGATGTTTTTATAAAATGTAGATTTTTAAGGGCACACATTTATAGTTTGGAGTTGTCCACAGTTTTTTGTTTCAATTCAAAGTTCATTGCAAAGCCATGGACATCCCAGTATGGACAGAAAACTACACAACTTGAATAAACATTGAATTAAAGTTTGCAGTTTTGTTTGCAGTAATAAAAGACTTTAGGTATTTTGGCATTCTTCAAGTATGACCCAATTTTCCGGTCACCGGAGAGAAAATACAGGATGGACTACTTTAAACATGGACTAACTACTTATTTAAAACCGTTATTTTTCAAAAACAACCCATTAATAGCGACGTCAATCGTCAAAAAAAATTTTAAAAACAACAGGTATAACTTATATTAGGTGAAAGCCCAAATTAAAACAAACACAAAAATATAAGTTTTATCACAAACAAACGTATATTAAAGGAATAGTACCCATAAACGTGCGTCGATTTTTTTAGATATGACCTCGCGCAAAAGTCACTCAACATGCAGAAAGAAAAAATTTGAAGTCAGGGCCAGGCAGCTGGGAAAGAAGACTGCGCGTAAAACAGAATCACAACCTATAGCACGCGGAGGACCGAAAATGAACTACACAAAATAAATAACCCAACTTAAAAAAAGAAAAAAAGATAAAAAAAGCACCATTAAATATTTTTTAAATAAAATATAACCCTTTTGATAATATTGTGCTCTTATTTAAACCTGTTTTATTTTAAAATTTTAATGTATTCAGGGCCGTAGCCAGGATTTCAATTGAGGGGGGGATTTTTTGGAATGTGCTTTATAGGGGCCCAGAAGGGGGGTCTGGGGGGCGGCAGCCCTCCACAAATGGGGGGTCTAGGGGCGGGAGCCCCCCAGCGGGGTCAAGGGGCGGAGCCCCTTGTCAAAGGGGTCCGGGGGGGGCAGAATACACCCAGGGTGGAAAATTTTTTAATTTTAAACTTTTAAAAGGCACCAGGAAACCTAAATTTAACTACTGAATCTTTATTTATTTTCTGTTGTTTTTTTTAAATAAATACAACAAAATAAAATAGTTTTAGGTATTTTATTACCATTTTATTACCAATTATTAAAAATCCTAAGAAAACCGCTTTTTTATACCAAAAAAGTGGTTGAATCGTGACTTCCAGCTCTTTAATACTGCCGCTTTTATGCAATTATTTTCACTAAACAAAAATACAATATTTTTAAACTCACTGCACTAATGTTTTGAATTATAAATAATTTTATAAATAAGAGCTTTCATGAACCTAAATCACTTTAAATAATGCATTTTAGATAGCTTTAATACATTACAGAGTGATTTGGAGAAAAAAATTTTTTTCTAATTTTTTAAAAAAACCAAAAGGGGAACCCCTACAAAATTATTTGCCTTCCCAGAATTTGAGGGGGGGATTAATCCTCCCAATCTCCCCCCTGGCTACGGCCCTGGTATTGTATGTTATTATTTATTATAATAAATAAATAAAATAAACACATTATTATTCAGTGAATACATATTTTGAAGCACCAAAAGCTATATTTTTTTTTTGAAAATACGTGCTTTTAGAAACATGATAATGTTTGCTGCATAGTTAATATGTTTTTATTAAGCGAATGGCAATAAAAAATATAACGCCCAGTCAAAAAAAATTTAATTTATTTTTTAGAAAATTTGACAAATATGACATTAGTTTTCTGCGAATATACATTTTACACCCATAAACATTATATTTTCTGAAAGCAGAAACTTTTGGGGTTACGCTAATTCCGGCTGCTTGATTGGTATTTCTATAATAAGCCAGTGGTATTCAATAAAACATAACCTGGTCAAAAAATTTTTTTATTTTTTTTTATAAAAATTCTTCATAAAATACCTTATAATTCAGCAAATATTTGTTTTTAAGGACCAAAAGCTATATTTTCTGAAATATCATTCTTTTTTACGTATTTCGACAGCTCAAAGTGCTTAAAAATATGTATTCCAATGGATTTGATAGTAATTAAAAAATCATGGACCAAAATTTTGATGTGCCTAAATTTTGGATTCAATTTAATTTCCAAGAACGAATATAACGTTTTACACGGTAAACTATTATCAAATTAAAGCTGGTTGGTAACCTAAGCTTTATTTGGAGCTATGTTCACCTAGTATTTCTCCACGTAATAATTTGTTATAAGCAATAAAATGCCAAAATTGGCTGTAAAAATTAGTTGTAATTGACAAGAAGTATCATAATTTAGAGATAATAGTGACTGATCTTATTATTACAAGTAACAAAATCCGTTTAATTAATGTATACAGACCTCCTAACATTAAAACTGAAGATGACATGTTATTATTAGATTTTATTAAGTTTTACACAAATAATCATTCACATACAACTATCA
>JASAMX010020374.1:0-15481 GCA_030248175.1 Microlaimidae sp. YZB2_3 | reverse complement strand
GAACGCATTGTCACTTATCACTAACGCAACAAGGTCTGAGTGGTTTTTTTCACGTCAAAGCAGAGTATTGCAGGATTCCGCCTGAAAATAACGTCATTAAAATCTAAATCTACCACAACCTATGAAGTATCGCAATCTCTAATGCTGTTAAACTAAATATTCTTCAAGAAAAAAAAATTATCCACGATTTTTTTATTTCAAGTTTTTTGTTTTTAACGTTATAATCAAATTATTCTCAATATCTTAAGATAGATAAATTAACATTGTGTTTTTTACGAAAATTTCGTGAGAAGTTTATAAAAATTAATATCGCTTTAAGACCATAGGTCACAAAGCATTATTTTTACTAGTTTTTACCCTAAATATAATACTCTGCCTATCCAACTATTTATAACGGAAATTTTAAATCCAGTTTTTACTTCGTGCAAAGTTTCCAAAAATTCTAAAGACAACATTTTAAAATTAGAATCGAAAGCAATTTTTTTGACTGTGAATTACATTTTTGTCTGCTTTCTGTTTTGCCTACTTTTGGTTTTGAACTGTTGTCTGCGGTCTTTGGGTTTAAACAACTTGTTTCGATTTTTTTTCACTAGCGTTTTGGAGAGTTTTTGACAAATTTGGACCTTTTTTAATAGTATTCGTAGATTTAGTATTCCTAAAATTATTCATATTTGTTCAAAATGCACGCCTTCTCTAAAAACCACCAACAGACGATTTTTTTTGTTCAAAACCAGACTTTTGTATTTTATTTTTTAGACATTTTAGACGAATAATGAACAAAAACTCAAAGTCATTTTCTTGGATCTCGGAGTTTTTTTTTTCTCAATTTTAACGTTTGACAATTATTTTTTACATTTTTATCATGTTTTCAAATGTCAGTTCATTTTGCAAAAATTTGAGCTTTCAATAGGGCAAAATAACGATTAGGTGATTAGGTAAATCTTGATGATTTTGTACTAACCTGTGAATCACTTACGCTTTGACTAGATGCTCTTTTTCGTCGACTTGATTTTTCAGTTTTTCGCCGTTCAACTTCACTAAGAGACAATTTTCCACTCTGAAAAATTGTAAAATCGCGACTATTATGTGAGAAAATATACTTTCATTTTTGGTCGATTTATTTTATTTATTTCTAAAAAAAATCAAAATATGCTATTATACAATTACAGCGATCAGAACAAGGTCTTGCCATATACATATATACACATGCGTAAAAGACAGGCAACTTGATTTAATATGTAATTCTTAGGCTTAAACAATAACTTTTAAACAGCCCAAAGAATAGGAATACGGCTGATTTTTGCATTCTTTATTTACCTTTACCTTCATGTTTATACTCGTTTATATCCCGTGGTCACGTTGATATAAAAAAGTAATAAATGAAAAGCATAAAAATCGCTCATGTAAAACTTTGGGAGGGGGAAGGTACCCGTGAAAAATGGGTGCAAAAATGAGTAACCACAATGCAAAGTACATTGGGAGTAATATTTTTAAGATTAGCGAAACTCAGTGAAAAAACGAGTATATAGGTTGAAAAATTATTAATAAAGAATACAGAAATTACCTGCGTAAAAATTTTGGGATAGACTGGTGGGTAAAAAAATTTTAAAAATGGGTTTATTTGAATAAAAACCATATTTTTGCTAAGAACTTTTATATAAACATATAAACACGACAGCTAAAATCGAAAATTGACATAAAAATATTATGGGGGTATTAGGGGTTTGCAACCGATAATCATAATTTTTAGGGAGTTAAAAATTATATTTTTAAACTCGGTTAAATCTTTAAGGGATATAAACACCACTTAAAAAGTTTTTTAGAAAAACCCTAAAAATTTTAGAAATACAAAAAAATATTTTGATTATTCAATAAGCTAAAACAAATGTCGAGAGGTATGTATATTATATTTTAAAAACTAGTAAACTGTCGATACCTAAACAACAATACACTGTATTACTCGCCTGAGTAGATTGGAGTGGATACAGTAAAAGGTCAAATTTTAGGAGCAACAGAGGGGTAGAAGGGGCGTTTTTTTTTTACAAAAATCACAAAATTGTACTCCGATAAAAATGATTTTTACAAAAAATCATAAAATTGTACTCCTTTAAATCTTAGTAGTACTCGAAACATGTGGTTTACCTCTAAAAATATATTGAAATCAAAGAAGTATGAGCAATAGAGTCTGAGAAAATCCTCACGTCTGAAATAAAAATTTTCAGATATTATGATACTTTTTAATTTAAAAATACAATTTTGGTCGAGTTTTTTATTTTTTTTCTCATTAAAAAAGTAACCCAGAAATTTTTTATACTCAAAGAGTTAGGACCTCCTGGTTATAATATCTCAAAATCAACGAATCGAAAGAACTTTCGACCTGTTTCTGTCATTTTGCAATGAGCATTAACGTTAACTGTTAAGCGTTAAGTTTTGTATTTTTGGCATTAAAAAACAAAAAAAAATTACCGAAGAAGATGATCTGTGACGGGAATGTTTTTCGGTATTAAGACTAATAGCAGTTTTAAAGCTCCTTTTGAATTTTAATTTACTACTACACCCTTTTTACGCTGAGCTATTTCCCGTACGGCACAAGTCTCTTATACGCGTCACAAAAATCACTTGGAGAATTTTAGTCAAATCCTATATAAAAAACTTTTAGGTCAATTTTGACCGAGAGATATCTATTTTAAGTTTTAGAATTTGTTTAAAATACTGTTTGAGAAAATAAATTGTTTTTTATGGCTAAAAAAGCTTTTTTAAGTCGATTTATTGCAATTTAGGAAAATATTTTATTAAACCTTTAAGCACTTTTAAAATATGTTTTTGTTTAATTTACAAGAGTTTGAAGATTTTAAATATAATTTTAATACTACCATGGACCGTTTTTTTTATAGCTTAAGCGGGCCGGCGATGGATATTCCATATTGCCGCCCAATACCATATATCAGCACTGTTGTTGATGTAGAATGTTAGTCAAGGCCCCACCCCTATCAGAGGATTTTAGGGAGCAGATGTGAGTTTTACATTTTGTATGAGAATAATATATAATAATAATAATGAAAAGGAAATAACCAAAAAAAAATTGTAACCTAAGGTAAATTAAATAATAATATAATAGTTAGATAGCATAAAAAGATCAAAGAAATAGAGGTAAAAGGCATAGATATAAGTGTAAAATAAAATAGGATAGTGTAAGATAACTAAAGGTTAGTTTACCTTATTCAAGTCTTTATTTTGTTTAAGATTTGGTAAACCAAATCAACCACGACCTCCAAAGTGGTCGTACCGAAATTCAGATGAAAAAATATCGTAACTTAAAAAAATCATTTTTCGATATAAATGCATTATAATCATAATACAATTTTACTTGATTTTTTAGATTTTTGTTTGAAATAAGGAAAATAAATGCAATTGAAATTAAGTAGCCAAAAAATGTTGGTAATATTTTTGGTGGTTCATGTCGCTCCCGAATTTAAGCTTTTTTTAAAATTATTTTGTAAATTTTTGAGTTTGTTAGATTTTTAGCAATATGTAAAACATACTTTTAATTTAGTGTTTGGCTCGCAAAAATTTTTCTTAAAGGTGCGGTGCAGAGTCAAACTTTGTGTCGTTGATTTTGACAATTTTTTGGGAAAACCTTACCCCTGCCCCTAATAGCCCACAAAAATTTTTTCAACAAAATATCTGCAGTTAGTCAGAAGTTTATGAACCCCCAAAAATGGTATTTTTCGACAATTCTTTCCGTGACAAATTGCTCAATAGGTACTACGATTTACGTTACAAAGTATGTACTCAAAGAAAACGGCTACTTTCTACTCTAATTTTATACCTTGATTGTTAAGATTGGTGCAGTATTTGTCGAAATATTGTGTTTCCCGTACAAAAAACTCGCGATTTTTTCGTTAAAACACGACGGCAGTGATTTTGTGTTTTTAGCGACTGAGTTTTTAGTTTTTAGTGATTTTGTGTTTCTTGTGTTTTTTTGTGTTTGCCCAACCTTTCTTTCTTTCACTTCGTTTTTTTAGCGAAAAAATCGCGAGTTTTTTGTACGGAAAACGCAATATCTCGACAAATACTGTATCAATCAAGTTATCAAATTAAAGTTTGAAAATAGGCGCTTTCTTTGAATTTATAATTTGTAACGAAAATCGTTACACCCATTAAGCAATCTTTTACGCACAGAATTGTCGAAAAACGCCATTTTTGGGGGGTCATTACTCCTGAACCACTGATGATATTTTGTTGAAAAAAATTTTGTGGGCTGGGGGCAGAGGTTAAGTTTTCACGAAAAATTATCAAAATCGAATATAAAAAATTTCACTCCGTACCGCACTTTTAAGTATAAATTGTGTATAGGTCATTTTATAATGAATGCCTTATTATCTAAACTATTTTAGTTTTGAAAATTCAAATCAAAATTTAAGATCTTCATAATTTCGAGGTCATAATTAACATTGACCTAAAGACATATTTTTTGCCTTTTTTCTTGAATAAATTTCTCACACCAATTTTTATGTGTGTGAGGTTTATTAAAATTAATAGTTAGAGACGCATTAATATGTTTTCTTCAAAAATAAGATTAATTATTTTCATACAATCTGTGCTAAGAAACTCTCGAAGAATCTTCCCATAAAATCCCAAAAAAAACTATGAAAAAATTGTATTTCTCATTTTAATATTATGGAAAAGTTTAATTAGCACCGATTATGACGGTATTACCTTATTTCGTAAAGTATATTTTGCTGTGTACAAATTGTACGCTGCGCTATAAAATCAGCTTTTTCCGCCGGTTCCCGAAAATTTCGTTTTCTACATCTCGTCTTTCAACATCTCGTCTTCTACATCTCGTCTTCGGAAAACTCGTCTTTTGGATGCGATTTTGTGAACGCACTTTTCAAAAGACACTCTCCTATTTTTTGACTAAAACAATGCATTGAAAACCCTTTTTTACTTAAGCCTAAGCAAAAGCCAAAAATCAAGAAAATTTTAATCATGATAAACTTTTATTAAATGATTTATTCAAAAAACTGAGAACCTAATCCTAAGCAAAACCTAAAAATCAAGCAAAACTTTATCATGGTAAATTTGTATTTAATGACGCTTTTTGAACTGAAGAGTAAAAACCTTTTTTTTCCTAAGCCTAAGAAAAACCCAAAAATCAAAAAAAAATTTATCATTGGGGTCAAAACTCGCATTTTTGAAAATACGTTTACAAAATCGCATCCAAAAGACGAGTTTTCCGAAGACGAGATGTTGAAGACGAGATGTTGAAAGACGAGATGTTCCGGACACCTTTTCCGCCACACCCGCGCGCAGTGAAATCATTCGTTTTCACTACGCACGAAAGTTTGTTTTTTTTTAAATCTCATTTTTTTTAACACTAACGAAAATGACTGGATTGGTACTATTAAATAAATACATTTTATGCCGAAAGAAATGGGTCAAAGTGAAATCAGTGTAATAGTAAATTTTACTTCATTTTGAAACAGGAAGCGACCGTGCAGATTAACAAAATATAACAATAATAAGTATTATTTTTAACAAGCTTGGAAAAGATCAAAACATTATATGCACAGAAAAAAAATTGAATGATTATGTCCTTCAGTATGAAATCAATGTATATGTCGCCTAACTTTTTTATTGTTTAACTCTAACTCTTAGTTTAACAACAGTTTACTCTAATCAAAAAATAATAAAACCCAATTGCCATCAAAAAGCGTCAAATAAAAAAGCAAGTTTTTTGAAGAAACCCTTTCAAAACTTTTTTTTGAAGTTATGCATTGTTTCAATCCAAACGGCGTTAAATTTCGATAATATTCTAACATTACAAATTTTAGTATAAGTATAAAAGTGTAAAAGTGTTTATTGCACAGGTTTAAAACATAAAACACAAAAAGTGCAATACAAAACCATTACTGGTAAACATAATCGGATTTAATTTTTTTTCTCCAATAATCATAAATGTTTACTCAATTTTTTGCGAAATAATTTTACTGAGGATAAAGACACTAAACTCAAATGCTGTCTGGAAGCGACAAATCTAACAAGCAAAATTTTTTACATTAGGTTTTAATAATCCTAACACATATATTATTTTAAAATAATGACCCTTTAATTTTTTGCTTTTTTCTTTAAAAGATGAATTTTTTTGCAATTCGATTTCATAATAATGTTAATTTTATTTTTTTATTTTTTTCATTTGCAACAATTGTAAAATTAATTCAATAAAAAAGAATGAATCGTGGTTATTTCTGAAAAAATAAGCGGAATTAAAAATGATTAATATAAATTAATAAAAAAATGAACAAACAGCACTTAGTTTTTAATTTTAAGAAGACTTTTTTAGTTACAGTAATGTTTTAGCCATTCCAAATAATTGTAAATGGACTGCTTGTCGGTTTTCCAAAATCAGAAATTGCTTATTTATGAATCAAAATTAATTAAAATTTGCAGTTTCAAAAGATTATCCGAAATTTAAGGCCCTTTAGAACATCCCAAACTATTCCAAAATTAAGTTTTCAATGTGTTTTGGCAAAAAATTTTGTTTTTAGATATGACACTACCTGATGGCATTTCGGTTTAGATTGTCTGGTAAGGAGTTCCAATCTTTTATAACTCTGTTTGAGAAAAAATATTTGCAGATATCCAGCCTATATCTAGTGCCTTTTAATTTCATTTCATTCCCTCTTGTTTTATTTATATTGCTTAATTCAAAAAATTCATTTCTATCAACATCAACTAAGTTATGCATAATCTTAAAACACATAACCAAATTTTTTAGTCTGTTCTCATAACTAACTGCTGGAAATGAACAACGTTTGTACAAACGACGGGTAAATATTCTTTGAACACGTTCAATGCATTCACTATCTTTTTAAAAAAAGTAGACCATACAATTTTTATAATTACAAATTTCACAAGTGGCCTCACATATATGGTATAGGCCGCCAAAAGGGCAGCCATATCTTTTGTCTTAAAAAGTTCGAAAAAGAAAAGGATTCTCTTTGGTGTGCTTTTGCTGCAATATTTTTGCAATGCAAAGAAAATATTTAAATTTTGACTAATCGTTATGCCAAGATCTTTTACAAAAAAATACATTTTCAAGTTTTACATTGTTTTAAGAAATATAGTCATTTTTCGGGCTATTGTATCCTGATAGTCAAAACTTGGCATTTATGGATGAGAAATTTTGAGCTGCCACGTGTTACACCATTCAGTAAATTCATTTAAAGATTTAACAAAATCATCATGTTTTACATTGTTTTAACAAACATGTTATCTTAGCGTCGTCTTTAATTAGTTTTTTGTCAATATAGAAATATTTTGATTCTGAAAAATCGCCAAGGTGTTCATTTCTAGCTGTTGATATGTTACAAACATTACTAACTACAAAAAAACTTTTAAAATTGTAAAATTAATTCTTTTGTGTTATTTTTTATTAAAATTTACCCTATATTTTAAATTCTGCTAGTGTTTACTAAAATAATTTTAATTTATTCTTGGTTCATTTTTATAACTGTTTGAAATAAAAAAATCGGCATTATTACAAAAACAATTATGGTTTCTTTTTTTAAATTATCTGGTAGGAGTTTTATGCAAAAAAATTTTGTTGTTAGATTTGGCTTTAGCATTTGGGTTTGGAAGAAAATTGATTTTTAGCAATACAAACCAACAAATAATTACATATAAGCACATAAATAGTATCACATAAGAAATTTTGAATGATTTCCATTTTTACATACAAATATAATATAAAATAAAATATTAAACACAATACATTGATAAGAGTAGGGAGACATTAAAAAAAACGATTCACAAAAAGTGTTTTATATAAACTAATTAAATATGTATTATGTCAAAAAATATGTAATATTTACCATAATAAAACAGAATTGAGCTGTGTGTTATCCAAAAACAACACAGTTTTATACATAGTAAAAAACGGAAAATTTAGTTTGCTAAAAATAGCTGAAGGCTGACTCTTCTTGTAAAGATTCAGCACTGACCACTGAGCAATGGCCTGGCATGTAATGAGTTTTGACATTTTTGTAACAAATCCTTTAATGTTTTAAATGAATTGGCAGTAACCTGAGAGGCATTTAAAGAATTTGAAAAATCACAGTTTCGTATATTATTAAAATTATCAATTAGGGCATCTGATTTCATCTCGGCCACCAATTTAGGGTGTTAGAAAATTCGCTATTTTTAAAACACAAAAGACCTAGCACAAAAGTCACTAGATTAATGTTAAATAAAGTGTTTTTGCAAAAGTTTTTTTATTTTTTTTATTCTGTATTACCAAAATTTTCATACAAAAAAAAGTGAATTTTTTGTGATTTTTTAAATTTTTCCTTTGTGTTTAAACTGCATCAAATTTAGAACGAAGCACTATATTATCTTAAAATATTTTTTTTAAGGCTCAAAGTTGTTAATTTTCATGTTTTCATATTTTCTTCAAAGTCACTTTGCAATGCGTTTAACTAACTGCGCATTTTAAGATTCCGTTAATTTCGGCAAAAAGTCAAACGAGCAAAAAAATTTCTTAATAAATACGATAGTACAATGATATTTAAAAACAACAAAAAACGGCAGGTTCTTTCACCTTAATTTTCAGGTGGCCGAAATTAACGGAATCTTAAAATGCGCATTTAGTTAAACGCATTGCAAAATGATTTTGAAGAAAATATCAAAACATCAAAATTAACAACTTTGAGCCTTAAATAGAAGATATTTTAAGGTTATATATTGCTTCGTTCTAAATTTGATGCAGTTTAAACTTAAAGGAAAAATTAAAAAAATCACAAAAAATTCACTTTTTGTATGAAAATGTTGGTAATGCAGGATAAAAAAAATAAAAAAACTTTTGCAAAAACACTTTATTGCCGGGAAATTTCATTTTAGCCGCGCCTTAGCTTTAGCAAAAATATATAATAAAGGAAAAATGAGACACTTAGAACAAACTGCTTGTAAAAAAAGGTCCCATTTAAATGGGACCTGGTCCCATTTAAACGGGACCTTTTGATTTTGGTCCCATTTAAATGGGATCCCATTTAAATAAGTCCCATTTAAATGGGATCCCATTTAAATGGGATCCCATTTAAATAGGTCCCATTTAAATGGGACTTATTTAAATGGGATCCCATTTAAATGGGGTCCCATTTAAATGGGACCTTATTTAAATGGATCCCATTTTAATGGGTTCCCATTTAAATGGGACCTATTTAAATGGGATCCCCTGTTAAATGGGATCCCATTTAAATGGGACCTATTTTAAATGGGATCCCGTTTGATGGGACCTATTTTAAATGGGATCCCATTTAAATAGTCCCATTTAAACAGGTCCCATTTAAATGGGACCCCATTGAAATGGGATCCCATTTAAATAGGTCCCATTTAAATGGATCCCATTTAAATAAGATCCTATTTAAATAGGTTCCATTTATATGGAATCCCATTTAATAAGTCCCATTTAAATGTGACCTATTTAAATGGGATCCCATTTAAATGGGACTTATTTAAATGGGATCCCATTTAAATGGGACCAAAATCAAAAAGTCCCATTTAAATGGGACCAGGTCCCATTTAAATGGGACCTTTTTTTACAAGCAGTTTGTTCTAAGTGTCTCATTTTTCCTTTATTATATATTTTTGGCTTTAGTACTAAAGGTTCAAAATCGTTTTGCCTTAGCTTTAGTACTAAGTCAAAAAAAGGCTTAGTACTAAAGCACTTTAGCCTTAGCTTTTTCCAAACTGACAAATATGGAACTGTTCCTAATTTTTTAAAAATTATCCCTTTTTTAAGATAATTCTTAGCATTGCATTGTTAAGTTTAGGGTAAAAACTCAACACTAAAGACGTTTTTAACGTTTATTGCACCAGGTTTTAGTTTTATATTTTAAAAAATATTATTTTCAGGGTTAATTTTACAGTTTTAAAGTTGCTCTTATAATTGTATTTTAGTTTTAGCTTTAAATGTTAACAGATATATCAAAAATGGTTACCTATAAAGAATAGTTTTTCTGAAATGAATATCTAAAGCAACAAAACATTTAACCAACATTTTTTATTTAAAAAAACACTTACTGCATAATAAACCTTACAAAATGCCCATATGAAATAGTAAAAATGTAATTATTTTAATATTAAGGACTTAGAATATTAAAAAATACTTCAAAAAAGCAAAAAATCAATATTTTCTAATGCTTAAACAAAAACAAGAAACACAAAAAAATAAAACCCCATATTTATAGCACCTTGCAACCAAAATTCGTTTTAATCGCTTTAATTAGCTTATTGTTCAAAATATTCACTCATGTTTTTTTAAAGTAAAAATATAGTATATTCAACTTTATATAAGCATAGTTTTTAGGCAGCTAAGAGTGAGGGAAGGGGTTGAGGTGGTTGGTTACCGAGAGTAAATTGCATCTTGAATTCTGGGACTGATGTATGAAAAATTTTGAAATCTAGAAGAGGGTCAGGGTGTGTCTTGTGGGTTCTCAAAACAAAATACTTTAGAGGTGTCATATTAAATTTCTGGAGGAGATTGGGTTAAAAAAAGAGAACTTTTCTGAGGAAACTCGATTTTTGTTTAGGAGGACGGTCCAAAATTTTGAAGTTAAAGGACCCCACCATACCTCTCCACTTTATGGATAGAAATCTCATCAAATAATCATGTTTTTGATTGGTAAACACATTTTTTTTGGTTTTTTGGTCATTTTTTTGGTCAATCATTTTTAGGTGATTTTTTATTGTCCTGGCAAAAGCTAACGTTTTCTCGGGCCCATACATTTTGATGAGTTTTTGCCAGCTAATTTCAGTTTAGCCGCGCCTTAGCTTTAGTACTAAGCTTAAAAAACCCTTTAGTACTAAAGCACTTTAGCTTTAGCTTTAGTACTAATGACACCCGTACCTCCGCCAGCCCAAAAAGAGAGGGGGTTACAACCCCATAACCCCCAGGTTCCCCCTTGGGTTGAGTATACTTTTGAAAATCTAAAAATAAAAATCCACTGGGCTGGGGTATTGCATTAGATGCCAATCAAGAGGGGTAACCACTTTGCTATCATCCCTGGAAATTTTACTAAAACTGATTTATAAAGAAGCGAGAAAAAATCTAAGACTTTCATTTTAAAATTTAGTTTATCAACTCGATTTTCTTTCTAAAACGCGAGAAAATTTAAAAAAAATTAAGTACCCTATCAATCGAAATGCATGATTTGTCAAAATGCAATTACAAATAATACTAAAACGCGATAACATAAAACAAAAAGTGAAACA
Source organism: Microlaimidae sp. YZB2_3 (assembly GCA_030248175.1). Taxonomy (NCBI): domain Eukaryota; kingdom Metazoa; phylum Nematoda; class Chromadorea; order Desmodorida; family Microlaimidae; species Microlaimidae sp. YZB2_3. The sequence goes on along the minus strand of JASAMX010020374.1, from coordinate 4,207 downwards.
ACAACGATTTTTTTCTTTATTACACAAGAAACCAGGTAAATAAATACCTTTTTTTTTCATTGTGTTATACAAAAAATCGAATAAATATAATGAAGAAATTATACTTCATGATCGTATAAACAAAACACATTTAACACATTTTTTTGTTTCTTGCAGTTGTGCCATTTTATGTGCAGTATATGTGCTTATATGCGCATAAAATTGCTAAAAAAATGCAGTGTTCTTCAAAATGCTGTGCGTTCACGTTAGCAAGAATATATAACACAAGAGAATGTCCGACTGTACACTAAATTTTTGACCAACATTTGGCGACAAAAGACGCACTTTAAATTTTGTGTGCGAATTTTCTCGCAAAAATCCGCCATTTTCTGCAAGTTTTCCCGCGCTGCGATTTTTTACACAGTGTTAGTTTTCTCGCAGTGGGGACTGCGACTTCTTTCGCACTCTATGCTGCTTTATTCGCACTGCGATTATTTTCGCACTGCGAGTCCGGCCGCGCAACAAAAATAAAAACAGAGCAAAGCTGGAAATTTTGTCTGTTTCAATGGAGTAAAAGTCGTTTTACCCAACCCGTTCTCAACCGATCATTTAAAACTGTTGGAAAGGTACTTGGAATTTGTTGGGAACTAAAAAGTTTTAAAATCTTAACCGGTACGAACATGCCCCTTTGAACTATGCGTTCTAGACTGTCTCTTGAACAGTTCTAGAACCTGTTCCGAACAATTATTAGAACAGTCTAGAACTGAGTTGCAGTTCTCAAAATCAAAAAATAAATAAAACTCCGCAAATGATATTTTAACACATAAAACAACGGAAATACACAATAAAATCACGTGATCAAGTTGGAAAATGTTTCGGTGACTTTTATAATGCACCGAAGTACAACTTCGGCATTTTCAAATGCCGAATTTCTCACAAATTTGGGCAAACTGGAAAGTTTCCGCCCGTCGCCGACACCGACACCGTCCACCGACACCGACCACCTTCTATCGTATTTTAAGTCTAAGCAAAACCTAAAATTGAATTAAAATTACGGTAGAATTTGTTCAGGCTTCGGACCAATGGAAGGTGGTCGGTGCTCGGTGGACGGTGTCGATGTACTTTCCAGTTTGCCCAAATTTGTGAGAAACTCGGCATTTGAAAATGCCGAAGTTGCTCTTCGGTGCATTATAAAAGTCACCGAAACATTTTCCAACACTTATCACGTGATTTTATTGTGTATTTCCGTTGTTTTATGTGTTAAAATATCATTTGCGGAGTTTTATTTATTTTTGATTTTGAGAACTGCAAATAGGGTCCTAGAACTGTTCTAGAACTGTTCGGAACAGGTTCTAAACTGTTGGACGGCTTCTAGAACGCATAGCACAGGGGCATGTAGACTACAAGTTAAGATGTAAAAATTTTTAGTTTTAATAAAATAAAGTAACTTTCCAACGTTTTAAAATCAAATAAAACAAGTTCTAAGTGTTTTACTCCACTGAAAATGACTACCAGCGTCTGTATTTTTTTTGTTGCGCGGCCAGACTCGCAGTGCGAAAATAATCGCAGTGCGAATAAAGCGGCCTGAGTGCGAAAGAAGTCGCAGTCCACTGCAAAGAAAACCTGACGCTGTGTTGGAAATCGCAGCGCGGAAAAACTCGCACAAAATGGCGGGATTTTGCGAGAAAAGTCGCACACGAATTCAAAAGTGCGACTTTTCTCGCAAAATTTTTGTCAAAAATTTAGTGTACAGTCGGACATTCTCTTGTGTTATATATTCTTGACGTTAGCAAGCCAAGTTATGCGCAAAAACAATGCTACTTTTTGAACAGTGCTCATTTACACGACACTTGCCCCAATAATAGCAGTTGTTTTGCCATTTTTTTACGCACAACAATTAATGAATGTCCAAAAAATGGCACCATATTGTTTCGCTTCTAAGACTGAGTGCCATATTTTTCCTTAATATAATATATACTATTATATATTTTTAGTACGATGATATTTAAAAACAGCAAAAAACGGCAGGTTTTTTCACCTAAATTTTAAGGTGGCCGAAATGAACGGAATTTTAAAATGCGCAGTTAGTTAAACGCATTGCAAAGTGATTTTGAAGAAAATATCAAAACATGAAAATTAACAATTTTGTGTCTTAAATAAAAAAATATTTTAGAGTTATATTGTGCTTCGTTCTAAATTTGATGCAGTTTAAACACAAAGCAAAAATTAAGAAAATTACAAAAAAAAATTACTTTTTGTATGAGAATGTTGATTGATAATGCAGAATAACAAAAATAAAAAACTTTTCCAAAAACACTTTATTTAACATAAATTCAGCTACTTTTGTGCTAACTCTTTTAAGTTTTAAAAATAAGCCAATTTTCTAACACCCTAAATTGGTGGCCGATATTAAGGCCTGGCCGAAATTAAATCAGATACCCTAACTGTGGAATTAACGGAATTTACAGACATGTAATTTTTTAAATTCTAAACGCAATTTTATTAATATGCTTTTTAATTAAAAATACAAAAGAAAAATATGCGTTTATTAATTTACAGCTGTAAATTAATTACAAACAATTTTTATGAAATAGGCGTAAGAAAATTAAACCAGCCGTATTTACGAAACCGGCGTCTCATGCCCGTCGTGTCATTTATCTTCATGACAATGGAGTGAGTGCTTTTTTTCTTTTTCTTTAAAAACACAAATAAAAGTATTTATACGGCTTAAAACTAAATATATAGATTAAAATTTGTTAATAATTTACGTGTTACTTGTAAAATGGGCTAATGTTAACAAAAATTTTCAGTTTCAATTAACTTAAAGTGTTGTTCAACAAAACTAAAAAGCTTTTGAACGCCCTTAAGACACGCCGGGCCGTGAGATGCCGGTTTCGCGAATACAGCGGAATAATAAACCCATAAGGTTTACTTTAACACCAAAGGGGTAGGGTAACTGACTTAATTTCGGCCACCTTTTTTTATTTTTTTGAATAAGTTTTTTCTGGCTTTTTCAATCAAGCCAAAATTTGGCCTAAAAATCGAACAATAGCTATATTTGTTATTTCAGTGCAAAATTTGAATATTTCTGTTACACTTAAAAATCAGTGAAGGTTTAAACTTTTTTTAAAGTGGCGGAAGTTAAGTTGCGTGCCATTTATTTCGGCCACCTACAAAAAATTGGCCATAACTATTGCTTAAACGAACAATAAAAATTTCTAAAGGTTGCAAATTTACCCTTAGGTATTGTTCTTTGTACATATAACTTAATTTTTCCCGTTTGCGAACTTTAATAGTTATTAGCAAGACTTTAAATAATTATGTCAAAACCTTAAAAAACAAGTTTTAATAACTTGCGTATTTTTTGTATTTCAATTTTTATTTTTGGCTTAAAAACGTCAAAACAAAGTCAAACGAGCAAAAAAAATTCTTTATAAACACGATAGTACAATGATATTTAAAACAGCAAAAAACGGCAGGTTCTTTCACCTTAATTTTCAGGTGGCCGAAATTAACGGAATCTTAAAATGCGCATTTAGTTAAACGCATTGCAAAATGATTTTGAAGAAAATATCAAAACATCAAAATTAACAACCTTGAGCCTTAAATAGAAGATATTTTAAGGTTATATATTGCTTCATTCTAAATTTGATGCAATTTAAACACAAAGCAAAAATTAGAAAAATCACAAAAAATTCACTTTTTGTATGAAAATGTTGATAATGCAGAATAACAAAAATAAAAAAACTTTTGCAAAAACATTTTATTCAACATTCATTCAGTTACTTTTGTGCTAGTTCTTTTGTGTTTTAAAAATAAGCCAATTTTCTAACACCCTAAATTGGTGGCCGAAATTAAGGCGTGGCCGAAATTAAGTCAGTTACCTTATGTGGTCTTATTGCATGTTAAATTATGCCTTCACTACTCCTGCGTTTTTGCAAATATAATAATAAATAATAATAATAATAATAATGTTGAAGGAAAAATTTTAGTTTTCTAAATTATATATGAAGCATTAAATTTGGTTAAATATCGTTTCACTTGTTTCCAGTAATTTTTCCACCCCAACGGTAAAATGGCCATTCGACAATGACATTCTTGTAAAATGACCTTCGGGTAATTTGACATTGACACTCGAACTAACTGAGCACCACTAAATTAGCTTGTTTTTTAGGTTTCGCTTAGGCTTAGTAAAAAAAACTCGACGGTCCATCAAACAGGGTTGCCA
>JASAMX010020368.1:0-26441 GCA_030248175.1 Microlaimidae sp. YZB2_3 | reverse complement strand
TGTCCATATTTCTTCGTTTCAGTTCATATGCTTAATGTGTAGAGACTAACATTTTTTTAAAATTTTAAATGAAATTTAACTTTTTTGTTTAATGTATATTTTGTACATAGTAAGTTATTTAGCTTTCACCTTGTTTGAATACGCTACAAATATAAAATTCGAAAAACTTTTGCGTTAAAATTTTATTGCGTTCAATAATCTCCTATATTATCTTTGTAAAAATTTTATTTACCGTCAGTGTCGCACAAAAAACATTATTTCTTAGATCGAATCGTCTTTTGTTGATAAAAGAAAAGTTTTTTTTTTGTTTTGACATGAAAAAAAAAATAAAAAAACTCACTAAAGTCGCCCTGAAAAATGAAGAATGTCGTCCTTGTTTTTTTACAGTTCTGCTTAAGTTCTATTTATTTCTTCTTCTATATAAGTTTGCTTCTAGCATAAATTACCAAAAGTTATCTGTTAAACCACATGCTAGCAAGCTTGGCGGGTAACAAAATATTTAAAGTTATCTTTAATCCAAAGAATAAATGTTAAAATTTGTCTAATCTTTTTGTTTCTTTGACGTAAAAATATTTTCTACCAAGCCAATGCGAAAAAAAGACGCAGAATTAAAAAAAGAGGCAAATTCCTTCGCTCATTCTGGCTGATTGCGTTTCCCCGGTCTGTCGTTTTGGGAAAATGAATCTTGGGAATGCATTTTTTTCGCTTTTTATGGTGCTGATTGGTGAATGAATGTCTGGTCGGTCTTTTTCCCTTCCACTCCGTATAAAAAAACACACGGAGTTGCCCTTTTTTCGGCAATGGAGTTTTCCGGGAGTGGGCATTCTTCTGATGAAATCCAATCCGTTTCTGTTGACCCCACTACTTGCTTAAAAAACGGCTCCGATCCGCCGCCCGTTCTCCGATCCCACGGAAAATAACCCGCTCTTATGTCGATAGTCGGGGACGTCTAGAAAGCGCGAAAAAAATCCGAACGAGCACGGATTTAGTTTCTGAAGATAGTTTCCGAATCGGGATAACCAAATCCGATGTCGGTTCCGCGTCCGGCGAATAAACGAGCAGCCGGTTCGGTCTAGGTCGTGGAAAATGGACAGAATCGGATCGCACGTGACAACAGGTCCACACGGGCTAATCCGCGCTCAAAAGTGAGTGGTTCGTTGTGTTCAGAGACGACTTGTTGCGCTCTTCTCACACAAGTGCGTGTAAATATTGCCTTATCGGGTAAATACCCGCGTGCCAATACAATAAACTGAATAGCTCTCTCTGTGTATAGTTTTCTCAACGAGATTTATTCAGCGCTCGGGATCATATCCCATGTATGACCCTCGTGGTGGGGAACCCAATAGCCTCTTCTTAGCTAAGGTCCTTGAACCCCGATTTTCCAGGCGGTATTCGGTCGGTACGGCTGCTTCTGTTTTCCCTGGGCTAATACGGCCTCGAATTCGGTTGTCGAAATTTGTTTTTTTTTAATTACGAAGATTTTATTGAGCGCGAATAATCAGCATAGCGGAATTCGGTGCGATTAGCATTGCAGTGTTATTTCCTTTGCCTATATTAGTGTTTTGAAGTGAAAAATGAAACGAAAATTCGGAAAATTGACTTTTGACGGTAATTTTATTTATTTTCACATAGTTTTTCTTGCGTTTCCGGTTTGTTTGCGAGTTTTTTTTTCTTATTTTAAGTTTACAGCATGTGCCGTAAGGAGCTTTTAAACGCTTAGGGTTTCCATCAATTTAATAATCAATCAATATGCGCAGACCTGCGCACTGCCCCCCCCCAGGAGTTTTATTGGGTGGGGGGCAATCCCCAATTCCAAAACGGGGACACGGGGGCAACTTTTTTGAATTGGGGGGGGGGGCAATAAAACGGGGGTGGGGCAAGCAGGGGAGAAAGAAAGAAAAAAGACAAAAAAGAAGAGAAAAAAGAAGGAAAAGGGAAAAAGGGACAAAAAAAGCGAAAAGAAGGTAAAAATAGCTCTAAAATGGTTAAGAAACATTGAAATAGGATAAAAACTGCGAAAAATTCGCGATGATGGCGAATTCATCATAGATAAAAAATGGCATCATAATTTTAGGGTACTCTTTTATTTTTTGGCGGGGGGGGGAGGGCAAATCCTCCAATGAAGCGGATAGGGGCATTTCCAGACCGTGCACAGGTCTGTATGCGTGTGAATGCTTGTTTGGTTGGAATCTTTGTAAATCACATGTGGCTGCGGCTTACATAAAATGAGAAGTAGAAGTATAATGTAAAAATAAAACGTTTAAGAAAAATCATATAAAAAAGGTGATTTATATGTTGTTTTTTATATAGACTTCATAAATTAAATAAGGAAACAAATAACGATTTAATGTTTAATACGAAATTTTTTGCATAAATCAGCACCGAAAAAAATAGCGTTAAACATAAAATTTTACACTCGCACTCAAGCAGGAACCAAAAAACTTGGCAACAACCAAATTATTCACCAATCGAATCACCTACCTACCAAGTATCAACCAATTCCTAATCCAACCTATAAATCCACCCAGCAGTCGATTAAAATAAGTCAGTGCTAAACGTAAAAATGGTAATACTGAGAGTTTATCCCACTTGTTAAACGTAATATATTTTTTTTCAGCTGCGTTGGTAGAATTTGTGATAATCTAGGCTTTTTTCTTTTTTTGTTTGTTTTAATCAGTTACCGAATCGCGCTCTTTCCTTTTCATCAGTGGGCGGTTAGCCTCCGTTTTAGGCTGGCAAAATGTTATTGTTGTTTTTGTTCTTCGTGTGGGAAGAGATTTTTGCTCATCAGAACAAGCTTTTTAGGTACCATTTTTTTCGTTTTCTGAGTTCAGATATCATCTTTTCATTTTAAGCTCCAAACAGGCGGAGCAAAGCTTTAGTAAACTCCAAAGTTGCCAGTTTTAAAAAAAATCTTTATTTTTATCGAATAAAACAGGCATATGATATGTTGGTTTTCCGGAACTCTGAGCTTACGTAGCAACCGCTGGTGCTTCGAAACTTTGCCCTATTTTTTAACTAATTTTAAAATAAATAATGAGTAACTCCATTAATTAATTTTGTATACCTTACCTAAACTAAGATTTTTTTTTTAAATAACTAACAACAGTACCAATGATTTAAAGTCAGTTCGAAGACAAAAAGTTTTAAGTTGCAAAATCTAAATTTGTGAAAATGGGTTTCCAACAAAGATTTTAATACTAATAATTTTTTTTAATTTAACCCTTTTATGGTATTTCCTCGGACTAAGCTTTGCAATTATTCTTCGTTTAGCCCAACCCGTTTTGTGGTTGGAGAGGAGGTTTCTTTCTCTTTGTAGTAAAAATGCATTTTCCAGTATACAGTAGTCTATGTTGATTCTTCCAAAAGGCAAAAAACACGTGGTCGAAAAAGCCGAAGAAATTTAGAGTAGAGCTTATCAATTTTTGACTTGTTTAAAGTCAAAATTTGTTGCTTTTAATTTGTTTTTAGCTTGATTTTAAGGTTTATGCATAGGCTTGCTTAAGATAGACACGGTTACACATTAGCTTCGACTGAGGTGTCGAAATCGGCTCTTAAATCAAGATTCCTCGGCTCCAACGACCCTATATCTCCAAAAAATAATAATCTGGCTTTCCATTGAGTAATAACTCTTAGCAATAAGCTTAAGCTAATCACAGATGTTTTTGGGGGGGGGACAGAGGGGTCCAAAAAAAGGGGTCCCCCCTTTAAAAATTTTGACCTTGGATTGGAGCCTCTCCCCTAGCGGACCTGACCAAAAACATCTGTGTGGCGAGGCGAATTCAGTGACAATAACTTTTAAATTTCCAAAATCCATGGGGTTCCTCCTTTGGTGAAAATACGTTGTCCAACCTATGTCCAAAAATGCGTTGTCCTTTTTTGAGACTGTTCATGTTTGTTTTTTTAATTTTAAACCATAAGTTTTCTAATAATATCTCATTTAGCCCAATTATTTTGGTGTCTGAGCAGGAAGGTCATTCTCCTATTTAGTAAAAAAACGTTGTTCAGCATAAAGATGTCCATGTTTATCCTTTAAAAAAAACATGGTATTATTGTTTAACATAGGCTAATTACTCTTAATAAGTTTGAGCCACTTCAAAGACAATGACTTTTTTAATCTTTTTTTGTAGTTGCGCAGGAGTAAAAAAACATTTTCCAGCTTAAAGATGTCCATGTACATCGTTTAATAAAAACAATATTCTGACTTCATTGGTTAATTACTCTGACCAATAAATTTGATCCTGTTCAAAGAAAAAAGTTTTTTTTTTCAAACTTGAAAAATCTCTTTGGTGAAAATTTGTTGTCGAGTAAGAAAATGCCCATAAAAATTTATTCAAAATTTCAACTCTCTTTCGACAATCCCTGGGCTATAAGCTTTCTAATGATACCTCGCTCAAATTAATCCGTTGTGTGGTTGTGGAGGAGTTAGGGAACACACACACACACACACACACACACACACACACACACACACACACACACACACACGCACGCACGCACGCACGCACGCACACACGCACGCACGCACACACGCACACACGCTACATATTTTCTACTTCTATATGGATAACACGGGATGGGCATAGATGGGCACGGGGGGTAATCCCCCCAAATTCTGAGGTGGGGGGTAAGTTTTAAGGTCAAAATGCATGTTTTAAGCAAAAAAAGACAAAAAATATAAAAAAATGCTATAAAAAGGGTTTTTTGACCTAAAATTAGCGTTTTTTTACCTATTTTTTCTCATAATCGAAAAACGATATGGATAAAATGCATTTCTCGGATTTTAACACCCCTAATTCCGGGTTTAACCCCCGACTCCAGACCAACTTTCCCATGTATAGATAACAGTCTTGTGGTGAACTACTGTACACGTTTCCTTTCGTTTACAATTTGAAATACCAGTGGGAATTTGCATATATAAGTTTTCAACAGAAAATCGAGTGAATCTAAAGGGGATTATGCAACATTTCAATTTGCCATTTCACTGTTTTTCTTTACTATTATTTAGTTTGTGCATGTGTGTAATTTTTTGCTTTGTTTACCCTAACTTGATCTCTAATAACCTCGTGTGTTGTTCGAACTTCTATGTCGGTGTTTGGCGTTTTTACTAGTTTTAGTTGTTAAAATAATTGTATGTTGTGGTTTAAAATGTTTATTACACTAATAAGGGCGGTGGGGGAGTGTACCGAAAAACCAGATTTGAAATTATTTATTAAACTGTTTATGGACAGAATTCAATTCAGTTTTTGCAAAGAGCCCCCTGCGCTTGAAACAATAAATTCTTCCTGATAGAATTCGCCCTTTTTTTCTCGAGATAGATCGATAGCTTTTTTAAATTTATCTATACCTAATTACTCTAAATGTTAGCACTAAAATAAAGGCTGGCTCATACTTATGTAAAAACGTCCTTTGGACAAAGTCCAAAGGACAAATACAGCGTATAACCGTATGTAAAAACGTCCTTTGGACTTTCAAAGGACGTTTTCACATAAGTATGAACCAGCCTTGAGACGAAGCTCTAGTGGTTTTTTGGTCCAGGGCTTATAAAATCGCTCCACTTTAGAGCTCTTTGAAGTAAATCGTTTATTCTTTCACTAAGTGCACGATTACTTTTTTAGAATTATGTGATATTTTTGTAAAATTTAAAGTAAAATTACTGTTATTTAACTATTGTTTGCATTATTATTTTTTACGAAAAAATCGCATTACGAAAAAATCAGCATAAAGGGAAAGAAATTCACAATTTCCACTGCAAGACAACAAGCACTGTGTTAAAAATAGCTGAAACTTTTGCTAGATTTTTTAAAAAAGATTTTTGCTTAAAATTAAAAAAGATTTTTGCTAGAGAAGTACAAAGACGAGCGTTTGCGACTTTTCTAGCAATATTTTGGTCTAAAATTAGTGTATAGTTGAACATTCTCTTGTGTTATATAATTATTCTTGATATTATATATGTATATAGCTGAAACTCACTTCTTTTCCATGTAATCGCCTAGTAGGGGTGGGGCCTTCTTGACTAAAACTCCACATCTACAAACAACAGTGTTGGTATAGAGTCCAGACGTGTGCACTGCCCCCCCCCGGGTTAAAACGGGGGGGGCAATTCCAAAACGGGGGGGGGGCACGGGGGGGCAACTTTTTTGAAACGGGGGGGGGGCAATAAAACGGGGGGGGCAAGCAGGGGGGAAAAGAAAAAGAGAAAAAAAGGAGAAAAAAAAGAGAAAAAAAGAAGGGAAAAGGGAAAAAAGGGACAAAAAAAGCGGAAATAAGGTAAAAATAGGTCTAAAATGGCTTAAAATACATTGAAATAGGCTAAAAACTGCAAAAAATTCGCGATGATGGCGTCATCATAGGTCAAAAATGGCGTCATATTTTTAGGGTACTTTTTCATTTTTTGGCAGGGGGGGGGCAATAAAACGGGGGGGGGGGCAAATCCTCCAATAAAACGGGGGGGGCATTTTCAGACCGTGCACAGGTCTGTATATAGCTGAAACTCACTTCTTTTCGATGTAATCGCCTAGTAGGGGTGGGGCCTTCTTGACTAAAACTCCACATCAACAACAGTGTTGGTATAGAGTATTAGGTGGTCATATGGAATATCCATAGCCGGCCCGCTTCTGCTCTAAAAAAATATGCCTTTTTCTATTTGAAAGGTTTAATTCCCGTTTAGCGACTATAATATTTAAAAGTTTTGCTTATTTTTTTTCAGATTCGATCCCAAATTATTGTATGCATTTTTCGGACGATGTTTTAATTTTGTTTGTTTTCTTTTATCGGATTATTATTCTTTGGTATCCTCAATTGACTATAATATTGAAAAAAGTTTGTTTTATGTTTCAGATTTGATGGTTGTGCACTAACCTGCAGTAACATACCTTTATCTTTACTTTTTTAACATACCTTTATCATTACGAATTTTTGTATCAAATATGTGGACAATAAAGGTTTTAACCTTTGTTTGTTTTGTTTTGTCTGAAAATTTTTAATTGTGAAATTAAAAAAAGTTTATTCTATGTTTCAGATTTGATAGTTGTGCACTAATCATTCCTTTTTCCTTTTTTAACATTCCTTTTTTACATTATAATGTTCAAATAATTACTACCATAATTCGTATACGAATTATGGTAGTAAAGTAATTATTTGAACAATAAAGAACAATACAATTTTTAATTAATTATTTGTTTTGTTTGAGATTCGATGGTTGTGCATTAACTAGCAGTAAAATAACTTTATCACATTACGAATTAGGTTTTAACCTTTGCTTGTGTTGTTTTATCTGACAATTTCTAATTAATTAGGAAATTTTAAAAAAGTTTATTTTATGTTTCAGATTCGACGGTTGTGCACTAACTAGGAGTAACATACCTTTAAAACATTAGTGTATGATTATGTGGACAATAAAGGGTTTTTTTGTGTTATCAGACAATTTTTAATTGATTATTTTATTTTGTTTTGTTTCAGATTCGATGGTTGTGCATTTACTATGTGTGTAACAGAATGCCCATCTTCTTTACCGCTTTCGGCCAGCTCCGGCGCTCCCGTTTGCTCCAGCCCGTTGCGTTTTTGAAAACCGCGGTTTGCTTCCTCCTCCTGACGTCATTTCCAGCCGCGGGGCACGCCTCCCAGCCCAGCAGCCACCGTCGGCCCATTCCAGCACCCCCGTCGGCGCCGTACAACGATTACCACCACGAAACAACAGCGCTAAATCCGTGGTATAATAATTTTTGGCATAGAAACAATTCCACCAGTCCACCGATGACGCCAAACGTACCGTTCCAATACGCACACGAACAGAGCTCGTATTATAGTGATTACATACCTTGGTATAGGCGCTATTATACCACTCCCGGCTACCCGGACGTGAGAAAACCGTCAGAAATCCCTTCTTGGTACAAACCGAGATCAACAGCAGCTCGTTCGCCTCCGAGGTTGGCGATTCCGCGGAAAAAAAGCAAAAACAGCCACAAAGAGGTGAACAAAAGAATGAACGCGGAAACCCCTGCGACAGACGACAATACGAAATCGCGGAACTCCAAACCCCGCCGGACCCTGGACCCGGAGAGTTTGAAGCGGCTGGAGAAAAGCTTCCTCGCGTCGATGGGGATGGCCAGCAGGCCGCGCAGAGCCGTTGGGAATAAGGAACAGCCGATACCCCAACACCTCCTGGACTTGTACCGCCTGAGCCACAGGACGGCGACGGATGAGGGACGGGCCGATTTGGGTCGCCATCTCTCGGAACCCTGGCACTACAAATTCGACGACGCCAAAGCATTCTACCCGAAAAGTAAGATTTAGGAATGAACTATTTTTAAATTGCATAAAATAAAGTTTAGTAGTTTTTTTTCTTTTTACAAATGGCTTCATTTATGATGGTCAAAATTCTTTATTTAAACGGAAGTTCTTCAGTGTTAAACATAGGTGGGCAGCCTCCCATATTATTTTTTGGGGTATACCCGACCCCTCAAATTGGGGGGTGTCCCAAAATTTTATTGGGGGTATACCTCAAATACCCCATTTTTAGCGTTTTTAGTACTGGAACCCCCTTCCCCAATTTTAGGGTGGTGTCTGGGGTACACATACATAGATGAACACGGTCACCGAAGCTGGGGGGGGTGTGAAAATTTAGTATAAAAAAGTACTTAAAATTTTCTCGAGAGGATGGAGGGTCAGATTTCTAAATTTAGAAGGGGGGTCAGGGTTAAAAAATTCGAAAATTCGGGGGGAGGGGGGCCCTGGATTTTTTTCTAGGGGGCCCCAAAATTTCGAGGGGGAGGGGGGTGGACCCCACTCTACCCCCCTTTCCTTGTTTATCTATGAAGGTACCCCCAAATTTTAGAGGGAAAATCGGCATTAATCGGTATTTTTGGGGTATAACCCACCACCCGCCTCCCCTCCCCTCTGCTCACCTATGATGTTAAAGATTTTCACAGCATTATGACGCTATAGTATCACTTTCAGTCAATGAGTGCTTGGGAAAAAATGATCTACAATGAACGTGAAGATCTCCAATTTTTATAGCTCTTCCCACTTTCATTCCCATAACGTAAAACATATAGCCGTAAATGACGAGTAGTAATCCGGCATTTAAGATTCTTTAAGATTTAAAGGTATTACCTAGTACCTTGAATATCATTCTTTCATTATTTACAGGGTAGGGTCCCCGGTCGAGAAGAGCCAAAACCTATCCCAAAAACGGTAAAAAAATCAGCGACTAAGCTAAGCTTAAGAAAAACCTAACCTAAGCCTAAGCAAAATCTAAGCTAAGCTTAAGCTAAGCCTTAGCAAAATTTAAGTCTGAGCCAAACTCAAAGCCTAAGCGAAACCTAAGCAAAAGCTAAGCTAAGTTTAAGCAAAATATAAGCCTAAGCAAAACCTAAGCTAAGCCTAAGAAAAACCTAAGCCTAAGCAAAATCTAAGCTAAGCTTAAGCAAAACCTAACCTAACCCCTCCCCTGTCATTTTTGGGCATGTTTTGGCCTTCGGTTGTTGTTGTTGTTGTTGTTGGTAACCTGAAACTTATCTTCCCTATGCAGATTATGCAAAGGGCAGGCGCTAAGACAAGCAAGGAGGGGCGAAAATGTTTCACCCCTATGGTTAAGACTCTTCGTCCAACATTAATAACAATGTTGGCAACCTTTACCGCTAGAGTGTTCACTACATCCAGTGTTCACCGATTCCGAGGTCTTTGTCTAAAGGATTTTTTAAGTCGCGCCTAATATTGATCTTACTATTTAACGTCGTACATGGTCAGTATAGGTGTTCCTGCAAGGCCAGTGGTACAAACTCCACACACAATGGAGCTGTATTTGTCCACTGGTTTGCTAGATGGAAAACTGCCATGTGTGGCTGACGTACAACAACAAACACTCTAGCCATGCCACGCTGGACACATTTCTATAAAAGAAAAGATCCAGCAACCAGGTTTAGGTGGTAGTGGAACCCGTAGGCCCGTTAGATGCTGCCCAAAGGTCAGCACAGTCCTGGTGGCTCAATGGCACTTGGCCTTCGGCTCCCCGCTCATTTAAGGCGGTGGAATTTCTGGGGAGGTATATCTCTTAAAATAGCTATTTTAACTTTCTTTAAGCTCAAAACATGTATTAAGTTATTTTTTCCGTATTTTGGGCTGTTTTCGACAAATTTGAAAAAATTTAGAGGTATACAGAAAATTTCTACCAAACTAATTGATACATAAAATTACGTTTATTTCGGACTAGTCCACATTCTGTCTAAACGTACGGCCATTAAGGAAAATCGTCCCGTTTTCCTGCTCTATTCTTAGAGCATTTTTCATGGCTAGTCTACCACGTTTTAAGAATTAAAAATTTAATTTTTTAAATTAAAATCTTAGCAGCGCAATGACATACATAACTTTCAAATAATTTTTTATTGGTTATAAGTTATAATATAATAAGAAGAAAAAGAAATAAAATAAATTCAAAATTTGAATTTAAGCAATTATGGCTAACTTGCTTTTGTGCGTTTTTTTTCGACGCTGGTGTTAGTGTTTCAAGCTTTTAAAGAATTGTCTATAATATTAATAAAGAAAAGCATAAAAAGATAATAAATTAAATTTTTATTTACATTCTCTAATTATGATTAACCCGTTCCCGTGATTGTCTTTTCCCCAGTGAAAAGTGTTTTTGTAAATGTATTAATTCCCGTTATTTTCGCAGGTAATCAGAGTGCGTTCGCGTGATTGCCTGGTGCGGACCATTGCGAACGCACTCTAATTACCAGAGAAAATAAAAGGAATTAATACATTTACAAAACACTTTTCTCGTCGTAACCGGGAAAAAGGCAATCTCGGGAACGGGTTAATACATCGCGACAAAATTTTCGCCCTGTGTCGTTTGACGCGTACAATTAATATTTTTAGGCACTTTTTCAAAGTCAGGGGAAAATTACGCTTTATTGTTTTTCATTCCTGATGCCATATAATAATGGAAAAAATAAACCAACCGCGGGCAGCTTTTTGCCGACACCCTCAAGCTTTTTGTTGTGCGGTTTACATGACTTGGCAGAGGGAGACTCATTCATTGTCGCCGAAAGGCTTTTATTTAGCAATGAAAGATTTACTTTTAGAATTTTTTGAATTATTAATTTGATCAGTGAATCAATAACAAATCAATCAATAAAAATTGTGCAATTTTCTTTCTTTTTCAGTGAGCACGTTTTTTTTTCTGACCTAGCAATAAAGACGGAGAAATATCGAATTTAAGATTTAAGCATTAAAATAATAAGAAGAAAAAGAAGAAGAAGAATTTTTTCTGCACTTCGTGCTTCTGGCGAAAAATTATAGGTTTTTTATTCGTAAAACGCAAAATCACTACTTACTACTGCACCAATATTAACAATTACGATGTCAAAAAAAAGTAGAAAGTTCCCTGCCGATATCTTTGAATGATACTTTTTTTTAATTGTTATACATACCTATTATTAAGTAATATTTTAAGTACAAAATCATCGAAAAAAACACCATTTTTGGAGGGCCATATCTCCTGAACCACTGAAGATATTTTGACGAAAAAAATTCTATTTCTATTTTTTAAGTAATTAAGGATTAATGATGTTATATTTGATACTTTGAATTTTTTAAAACTTTTTTTAATGCTTATTAAAAACTTTAAGATATGTAATTAAAATAAATGAGGACACAATAATTTAAAACATAATTAAAATAAGTTTTAAAATTGTCTTTTCAGGGGCGTAGTTTTGGTGCTTATTTCGCTTGCTTTAAATAATTCCGGGTAATCAATCATATTATAGGTTTTAGACACATCAATAATTTCAAGGTTAAATAAATTTCAGATTATTCCCATCAATCAGCACTTATATCCTGTAACAAGCAACATTAATCCATAATGGTGGACATTAGGCCCCGTTCAATTTTGTCTAGTATATGCAAAAAACAAAAGCCAAAAACTCAGTTTTATGTGGGCAATCAGTTCACCCACCAGTAACCTAACAAACTATGAACGCTTTTTTATTATTCGAAATCCTACTTTGTTTTTGATTTCATGATTTTTTTGTAAAAATCCTACCTTTTTGTAAAAATCCTACTTTTTTGTAAAAAATTTTTTTCTTCCTAATATTTTACTGGGTCAGGAGATATGACCCTTCAAAAATGGTCTTATTTCGATGATTTTGTTATTGAAGGATAAAATATAGCTCAGTGGGTAAAAATTTAAGTAACAAGAGGTTTATTAAAAAATAGCAACTGTCTACTTTGATTTGATATCTTGATTATTAAGATTGGTGCAATTTTTATTGAGATATTGCGTGTTCCTTTCAAAAAACCTGCGATTTTTTTGCCAAAAACTCTAAATGTAGGAAAAGATTTTCAGCAAATTTAATCGTTAATTCAGCCAAATATTTAACATCAAAAAAAAGTCATGCGGTCAGAAACCAAATATTTCTACTTTTTTATTAAAAAAATGATTTAATAAATCATTTTAAACAATTTTTAAAAGCTCATAACTTTTCTCATTGATGTGCAAATGAACAAATGAAAATTTTTAAAAACAAAAAAAAATTCGAATACTTTCTGTTTTTTTTATCACTATAACTTTAAAAATAGCTAAAAAAGTTTTATTCCTAAATGTTTTAAAAAGAAAAACTTTAAAACTATATAAATCTTATTTGATTGTGTATATATATATATATATATATATATATATATATATATATATATATATATATATATATATATATATATATATATATATATATATATATATATATATATATTAATTCGAATTGTAAACTAAAAGGTCAAGTAAAAAAGATTAAGTTCACAAAAAGCGCTTGAAATAAAATTATTAGCTTGAAATACAAACAACCAAAACAGACAGTTTTCCTAAAAAAAACTACACTAATTTATGAAAAACCAAAAATGTATCACCCGGGAGCTCAAATCGTTTTTAAAATGTATATGAAGTCCACACACTGTACCATACATGGGCAAGTTGGTCCGGAGTGGGGGGGTTAAACCCCAAATTAGGGTGGGGGGGTTAAAATCCGAGAAACGCAAAATACCCATATCGTTTTTTTCTGGAGTGCATTTTACCCATATCGTTTTTCGATTTTGAAGCAAAAATAGGTAAAAAACGCTAATTTTAGGTCAAAAAGCCCTTTTTATAGCATTTTTGAGCTTTTTATTGCTTAAAACATTCATTTTGACCTCAAAACTTAAGTTTGGAGGCAGTTAAAAGTCATTTTAAAGACATTTTATTTCTTCATTTTTCCAAAATTGGGAGGGTTAACTTTTTCTCCCCCCCCCCACTTCTGACACTCAGAAGTGGGGGGGGGGTTAAACCCCCCTTCTCAGAATTGGGGGGGTAACCCCCCCCCCCCCAACCCCCCCGTGCCTATATATGCACTGTACCCATTCAACCACACGCGCTACTCGCACACATTTTTAAATCTCAAGTTTGCCGCGACAAATCACTTCCGTGACTTTGTTTTTTTTGTGTAATACCAATTACCGTAATATAATGCAGAAATAGTGTATGACGAAAACGAAAATCGTTTCGTAAAGTTCTTATTGAGTTATACTAGGACATAAGTGATAATTTATAAGTGATAATGATAGTGATGATGATAAGTGATAATGAGTGCTAAGTAAAAATGATAGGTGATAATGATAGTGCATATGATAAGTGATAATCATAAGTTATAATGAGTGATAATTGATATTGTAGTGATAAGCGATAATGATAGTGATAATCATAATTGATAATGAGTGATAAGTGATAACGATAAGTGATAAGTGATAATAATAATTATAGTTATATATAGGTGATAATGAGACAAGTGATAAGCGTTAATAAATAGTGATAATGAGATAAGTTATAAGTGATTGTGAAAGTAAAAGTAATAAATGATAAGTGATATTGATTATCAATATCACTTTATCACTATCACTAAATCACTCTCATTATCGCTATCATTATCACTTACTACTATCACTTATCACTTATCTTACTATCATCCATCATTATTACTTATCGTTATCACTTATTACTCATTATCGCTTATCACTATATCATTACCAATTATCACTTATTATAACTTATGATTATCACTTATTACTTATCATAAGCACTATCATTATCATTACTTATAAATTATCAATTATGTCCCAGTATAACTCAATACCAACTTTACCACACTATTTTCGTTTTCGTCATACACTATTTCTGCATTATATTACGGTTATTGGTATTACATAAAATACACATCCTGGTTTTACCGGATTTTCCGTCCGTTACTGTGTTAAACTGCGTGGTTTTTGGTGTTTGTGTGATGTGCATTTTGCTCTATATCGCCGTTTGCTAATCACTTTTTTAATATTGAACCGATTTCCTTCAAATTTAGTTTTTTAGCTTTCTTAGAACGTAAGCTACAACATTTCTAAATTTTATCCGGATCCGTCCAGTATTAAAAAACTTTTTTTATTTGTGACAGTGCTTCTTTAAAGGTTTATACATATTAATAATGATGTTCTTTTAAATATGGCTAAATATTTTAAGACATATTTGAAGGCTAAAATATTCTTAAAAGATCATTTTATTCGAAGCTGCCTCTGTTGAAAACGGCCAGAGTTCCGGAGCATGATAAAAGTATAGGATAAACAATCGTATAATCTATATATTAAAATAATTTTAGTTGTGTTAACAATTCCCTGTTCCTTATTAAATAGTCTGTAAATATATTTTTTAGAAAGCGCGGACGGTCGCCTGTTCACATTCAACTTGGACTCCCTGGCGCGTATGGGCCAATTGGAGGCGGCGGAATTCCGGGTCTACGTCGCCTCTCAGAGCGGTCACGTGGGTCAGAAAGCGCAGGGGCAGGCCCGACTCCGCCTCCTTGA
Organism: Microlaimidae sp. YZB2_3; assembly: GCA_030248175.1. Taxonomy (NCBI): domain Eukaryota; kingdom Metazoa; phylum Nematoda; class Chromadorea; order Desmodorida; family Microlaimidae; species Microlaimidae sp. YZB2_3. The sequence goes on along the minus strand of JASAMX010020368.1, from coordinate 11,570 downwards.
GGTCGTGCGGGACCACGGCCATCAAACGGACCGCGACCGGCAAGTTTTCGACTGCCGCCAAGGGGAAGCGGTGGTTTTCGACGTTTTGGAAAGCGTCCAACGCTGGAGACTTCTGGACTACCCGACCGGAAAACTTCGGCTGGAAATACAGGCCCGAGGGTCTTGCGCATTCCAACTGGACACGGAGAAATTGGACTCGAGAAGTCCGGTACTCTTGGTTTACTCCAGCGACCGTGTGCGACGACGAAAACGGGCTGCCGCGGAATATGAGGACGAGGATTACCCCGCGAAGGAGGAGGATTCCCCTCCGCAGGGGAAAGAACGCGTGAAAAGGAGTCACAAGCGTCGCCACGGTGGACGGAAAGGGCGGCGGCGCGGCGGGGCGGGCAAGCGAAAACTGAGCGACGAGACTTACGCGGAGAAGAAGGACCTCTGCCGAGTGGAGAATCTCTGGGTGGACTTCAAGACGGTGGGATGGGACGAGTGGATCGTTTCCCCGGAGGGTTACCAAGCTCGAATGTGCGTGGGGAAGTGCGAAATGCCGTTCGGTTCCCGCGCGGACGCCAGCAATCACGCCATCGTTCAGGCTCTGGTTCACGAGCAGGACGCCGCCGCGGTCCCGCGACCCTGCTGCGTGCCCACGAAACTGACCACGCAGAGTTTGCTCTACATGGACGAGAATTCCCATATGACACTGAAGAATTACAACGATATGACGGTGCAGGCTTGCGGGTGTCGCTGAGACACCCTCGTGTGTCGTTTGCCAGTTACCGGGGTTTCGTTCAACCCCGGTTCGTTCCGTCTGGCTCGCTCCTCGCCTTGCTCACCCCCTCTCACTCCCTCTTGCCTTGGGCGAACCCTGAGACGGTTGCTGATCTCCTCCGGGAGTATGAAGAGGGGGTGAGCGTGGCAAAAAGGTGCCAGTCGGTGACTGGTTTCGGTGCGATCTAGATTTGAAAACGAAGCATTGAAGGATGTTGTTTCGCTTCGTTTTGCATTCCCACCACGAGCAGGACTGGATACTGGAAACCTGAGACCCCCATTCGTCCTTACCACGGCACAATGAGTTAAAATCGGTATAAAATACCCGTAACTGCAACTGTTTTTATCTTTTAACGCAAAAATAATAAACATTATGAGAGTCAAAGACATACGTTGATTATTTATACTGATTGTGATACTTTGTGTCGTAATAAGGATGATTTGTTTTTTTAGTCAAATGTGGGATGTGTCACCGCGGGGTGTGGTGAGGAGTTATGTTTTTATTTTAAAAGTAAGTGAAGTGTCTAACCTCAAATTTTATAGCTTCAAAACTTCAAATGTTTACAGCGGAAGTAGCTCCAGAGCTCTTCAGGAAATATGCTATTGTCAGATCGATCGATATTCGTTCGATACGGCGTAAATAGCGCCCAGCGTAAAAATTACTATGATATTCTCCGGAGCTTCGGAGTGAAGGTTTGCTTTTTTGAACAGTTTTGTAGCTTTTGAGTGTCGTACCAATTTGTAAAAAAAATTAAATCCTTAATTAAAGATTAATTGCATTGATTTAAGCTTAAGTTTTTTTGAAACTAAAAACGCTAAAAATAATTCTAAAAATGCGGATGCAACAACTTAAAGGTAAAATCATAAGCTTTAATAATCATTTCTCTAAAAACCGGAGCTCCGAAGCCCATCCACCAGAAAAAATATTTTTCGGTGGAAACTTTAGTGTAAATAGTGGATAATCCAAAAAATTCCGAAGAAAACCAGCGAAAGTAGGCGTGATAAAAAACACGTCGCGCAAACTCCCCAAAAGCAAAAAAACCAAACTTTTCCCGTTAAAAAACTGACAGTTTTTATAATTTCGTAAATAAAAAAGTAACTCAACAAGGGTTTTTGGGTACGGAGTTCTTTTACCGCGAGATCTTTACCGTGCTGAGTAGACTTAACAGAAATCGAGTTCGTTTGGTCACTGGTGCAAAAATTAAAAGTTCTATCCGGTTTATATTAATGCGAAATTCGCACATTTTTTCGCGCCAGTTTGATGTGGGGGAGTTTTGGACAGTTTTTTTTTCTTTTTATAAACTTGGAAATAAATTTTTTTATTTAAAATTATTGTAAATAAAATACTATTTTTACATTTTTATTCATTCAAAAATGACATAAATATAAAGTAGTTTTTATTCGTTAAAACCATCATTAAAAAATTAATTTCCTTTAATATTCCGGGCCGCATATTGGAGGAAATTAATTATTTGTTAGGTTTTAAGGGAAAATAAACCGTCGTGGTGACAAATCTTCGCTGTTAAAAATGTTGTGTTTTGATTTGTTTTGTTAATTAGGTACCTTGCCTATGGTACATGCAATATATGATTTTTTAGAGTATTATTTAACGTTATTATGGGTTATTTGTACGATTTTTATTGTTTGTTTTGAGTTTTCGACCAACCAAAGTCACCAAATATTTTATATTTATATTATTCTTGGTAGCCGCGTGTTATTTTTAATTATGTATATGATATAAATAAGTCACATTGTAGCTTTTTTGTTTAAACTTATTTTTAGTTAATATTAAAAATACTTCAAGCCCAGAAAATTTATTTAGTTTAAATATAGTAGTTACACAATGTTTGTATGTAATGCCACGCCTTTTGCCATAGATGAAGTTGTTAAAACGTTATGAGCTGAACTATGTAATTGATTTGTGCTTTGTTTCAGTATTATGTTTTCATGGTGCTCTCTTAATTTTTAACGCAGCTAAATTTATAGCCATAGTTTGTAATTCGTAAAAAAACTTAGCAGTGAAGTCTTTAATATTAGAATTATTGTGTAAGTGATACTGGGGCTTTTTACAAGAAAAAGATTTATTGTATTAAAAACGTTTTGCCTGTTTTTTTATTTTATTTTTCTTGTCAGTCTTTTTTTTTTGACAGTAGTAACATAGAGGTGGGGTCTTTGACTAACATTCTACATCAACAACAGTGCTGATATAGGGTGGTAGGCGGTAATATGGAATATCCATCGCCGGCCCGCTTCAGCTTAAAAAAAAAACATAAATACCCACAAACGTTTTTTAAATTTAAGCGTGTTTTACAGATCTTATATCAGGTATTGTTTAAAGTTTATCACGTAATCGTGAAACTTCCTGTTTCCCGCCCGTCCAGCTGTCATGAGTTGACTTTCAAATTGAAATTTTACTGTTTTTTTTTGTTTTGAATTAAATTTTGCTAGAATTTCTATTTAAAAAACCTTTTATACAACCGAAAAAAACTTAGCGCCCCCTGTTTTTTTTTAAAAAATCAAAATTTAGGTTTTTGTTGCAGTTTTCATTGTTTGTTCGAAAATGGATTTGATTTTCTAAATTTTTGTTGTAATGTAATCAATTCGTTTTAAACTTATTCAAGTCATAAATTATTCGAAAACAAACTTAAAACTTCTATTCAAAGGCTAAAAAAACGATACGCACTTATTCGAAAAAAATCACTATAAAATAAGATGCTTTTGTGCAAAACCAACTTTAGCTTGCTTAAAAATAAGAACACTATTAGTTCAAATAATTCCTTAGTTAGCACTTTAAGATGGCAAAAATATGCAAATAGGCTTTATTCTGAATACTATGTAGTGGGTCGTCTAGAAATACCAGGCCGGATAAAACAAGTTTTTGATAAGAAAATGCGCGACACAGGACTTAAACTTGGATCTAATTTCTTAGCCACTTACTTCATTGGCAGATAGATGTGTTACATTATGCTATCATTTCCAAACTTGACTTTAGAACTTGCTTGTATTCCGCGTCACATTTCTAAAGCATCATCATAACGGGAGTTGTTACACTCGTATTATATAATGACTATTATTTGTATTTTATCGTTTGTATACCGGGTTTTCACCTCAAGCCGTTTTTGAAAAAAGTTTAGAAACTGCAAATCTGATAATAAGGTTTCCTATCAATCAACACGGCTGTCGAAGAGTTTCCAAACGGCCTTGAAACCTATTTCTTGCTCAAAGTTTTATAAACTCTTTTGCGTGCTCGGACTTAAAACGTTTTATTTCGCCAGCCATTTTCGCTAATTTTAGGAGACAATCGTTTTTTCTGCGCTTCGATTGTGCCTACGTTTGTTACTTTACGTATATAAAACGATATTTGTATTGCTTCGGGCGTCAACTTTGGTCATCTTAAACAGAAATATATAAAAATTTATTACGATAGAAGTTTAGGTTAATTAAGGAGTTTCGCTGGACTTTATAATTTAGAAAAATTATGGGTTACTGTTTTTGGTTTTTGTTTTTGATCGATTTATTTTCTGGACATTTTAATTTTAATGTTATTTTCTTAAAAATTGCCGCTTCGCTTTCCCTGTTACTCTCGGGCTAAATGAGTCCTTTTCAATATTTTCTAGTTCTGTAAAAAGAAATTTCGATTTTTCAAAAAAAATTTATTTTCGGGATGAAGGGTTTCAAGTTTTTTAACTAATCAGTTTTTTTAAAATCGGTTTGAGTCGCAAAACGAAATCTCTTAGTCCCGTGGGCTTAATTTTTGTTGAACTTCGGGCGGTTTTTTTTATGCGGCATACTGTAATATAAATGTATAATTTTTACAACATGTGGTTTCAGCGACGTCTCCGTATTTGTAATGTTAATTAACGTTTTCTGGAAAAAAACGGTTGAATCGGAGTTGTAAACGGGTCGGGCCGGTTTGGGTCCTCAATCATACCATTCCGTTGACGAGATATGGTCACTTGAAACATTGTTTTTTTCAATACTTATTATTTTTGTACAAATTATAGTTGGCTCCCAAGTGTCCCTAAACGGAAATTCGGCTATCAGAAGGGTTTGAAATCATAAAAGAGTTACTTTTTTTTCCTCCGAAACTCTATCTTTAGGTTTTTTATCACCCATTTACAGCTCTGGTCGCTCGCTTGTTACGGCAAAATGTCTCACAATCGGTACGCAAGTAGATAAAAATAAATAAAAAATTGAGTAAGAATAGTTCTATTATTTTGCTTAGATTAGAATTAGCTACCACTATTTAGCACTAACTGTGTAATTGCATAGTATAAACAAAAATACATAATATACCGAAAAATGTGCAACTCCTATATAAAGAAGTACGGAAAAGTAGGCCATTATAATGAGCCTCTTCATTTAAATGGCGCCCTCCATTATATGGCACAGTAGTCAATTTAATTCGGCGAGTTAAAATGGAAAGGAAGCTATTATAATAGCCATTTATTGATTTAATTTCACTTCATATATACTCACAAGTGTAATATATATACTCCATTATGGCACAGTAGTCAATTTAATTCGGCGAGTTAAAATGGAAAGGAAGCTATTATAATAGCCATTTATTGATTTAATTTCACTTCATATATACTCACAAGTGTAATACTGTCCGGGCCGTATGAGTTTTCGCGTGGTGGTTTAATACTGTGCAACACGGTAAAACTAATGCGGCCCGGACAGTATTACACTTGTGAGTATATATGAAGTGAAATTAAATCAATAAATGGCTATTATAATAGCTTCCTTTCCATTTTAACTCGCCTAATTAAAATGACTACTGTGCCATTATAATGGAGGGCGCCATTTAAATGAAGAGGCTCATTATAATGGCCTACTTTTCCGTACTTCTTTATATAGGAGTTACAAATTTTTCGGTTTATTATATATTTTTGCTATCAATAACATCAACCCCACGAAAATTTGTCTCATTCAGACTCTGATCCCGGGAACTTAACTCACTAAAGAAAGACGAACGTTGTGCCACTGCGCCATAACTTCGACTTGCGATATAAGTCAAAATATTAAGTAATAAGGCGGAGACGCGTAGTAGTTTGATAATGAAGTGACTCATTTTTCCGTACTGGTGTCAAAAAGAGGGCGTTTTGGTCAAATGGGGCTGTGATAATAATACTGTTTGAAAATGGTTCTTGTCGTGTCGTTTCATTTGTGTTTTGCGTTTTTATTAATGTATATTTCTTTTTTTGTTTTCTGTTAAAATAGATGTAAAAATTAGTGTAGCGAAGTAATAAAGTTATTTTTTGCGTATATTGGAAATAATGCAGATAAACATGCATCAAAGAAAAGCTAGGAAACTACAGGAACATTTTGAGCAACAAGTTAAAACAATTTAAAAATCTAGGTGGGATTTAAAAAAATCTTTCTTTAAATAAAAACGTCATAATTGTCCAATTTTAATTGGTCTTTTTTTAGCCATACGATTATGGACTGAAGCTGGATTTTACTGTTAATAAAAATGCCAAGGTTTGCGCACTTGATAAATAAGAGAAAAAAGAGTTGCTAAATATATCGTCATTACTTATAGGCACCTTGCACTGAAACTCGGTTTATGCATGAAGTATGCAATATACATAGGGAGTCACCATAATGGATAATTACCGTATCTCCTACTTATCTTTTGTAGTATGCAGATCAACCGATCGAAATTTCGCGCGCTTTCGATCGGTTGATTTGCATACTACGAAAGATAAGTAGGAAATACGGTAATTATTCATTATGGTGACTCTCTATGTTTATTGCATACTTCATGTATAAACCGAGTTCCAGTGCAAGGTGCCTATAACAAAATAGTCTCAATCACATGTCTTGTAACCGGCGGCCGTTAAGATTAGCTTTAAAATTAGCATAAACGTGATCGCCTGCACAATTTGTGTGATCACAAAATCGTGATTATTAATCGATTTTCCAATGTCAGTTGTATATATGTTCGTTAAAAAACTGGCAAACTTAACACTCGTGTTTTTGGCTGTGCTTAACGGTATAAGCTTGTTAACTGTAAATTCCATTTACCGCCTCCGCACAAATGTCAAATCAAAAAAACACCGCTACCAATCGATTCTTCGTTACAAGTTCTATCTAGTAATGTAAAAAGTATTAATTTTGAATTATTATAAATAAAAGCAGAAGAAATTTAAAAAAATTTTAATTTAAGTAAAGTAAGGATAAAAGCAAGGATACATAAAAATGAATTAATAAAAAAATGAGAAATGAAAAACAAATTATACGGGCTATGTGTGGATCCAACCTTGATGCATTCGTATGCATATGTTTATATGCATTTGTATGCATATATTATGCATACGTATGCATAAATTCCTCTATTAATGTTGTTTGCGAAAAGTCATGTACAAATAAATCGGACTCAGTAAAAATTACTATGTTAATGGTAAAATTTTACGAAAAAAACTATTGTTTATAAAGCCTCATTTTTACATATTCCTCAGTTGCCGATTTGGCCTGATGATTAGAGTCCGGGACTTGCATTCAAAAGTCTAAGGTTCGATTCCCGCCGGAGACAATTTTTTTTAATTTTTCCAGAACAGTTTGTAAAATTTACAAACAAGTTGCTTGTCCCATTAGAAAGTTACGTTTTTGTAAAATTTGCAAATGTTTTAGTGAAAAAAGTGCCAGCAAAGTTAAGAGAATATGCATACGTATGCATTTTTTTAGTTATATGCATACGTATGCATTTTTCCACAAAGTATATGCATACGTATTTTTTTGAAACTTTTATGCATACGTATGCATTTTTTAACTTTTATGCATACGTATGCGTTAAAGTTGCGAAAAAATGCATACGTATGCATATACTTTTCGGAAAAATGCATACGTATGCATAAGTTGCAAAATATGCATACGTATGCATATTTTGGAAATTAAAAAAGTTTTTTTTTGTTTTTTAAGAAAATATGCATACGTAATTTTCAAAATATATTTTCAAAATACATAAATCCATGCTATAATAACGTGTAGCATAGATTTTAGGAGGATCCTATGGCATAAGCACAGAGGGGATTTGCCGTAGTCCCCAGAAATGGGAGTTATGGGTGAAAAGAGCCCCCAAATGAGGCAAAAGGGTAAAACAGCATGCAATGAACTCTTTTAGGACAATTTGAGAGAGGTTGAATACCTCCAGGGATAAAATTTTAATTTTAAAACTGTAAAACACCAAGGCAACTCATAAAACACCGCGAAACACATGAATTTTGGATAAAATTATGGTTTTCAATTAAAAAAAACGCAAGGTTTCATGGCGTGTAAAAATTACAATAAATAAACAAGTATATTTCAACTCTGATTTTTTTTGAATAAATCAAATAACAACAAGGATACAAGGATATTTTTCTTGATTTTAAAAATTTATCAAGTTTTAGAGATTTTTTAGTCAAAAGAGTTAAACTGATTTAAAAATCAAAAGGAATAAAATAAAAAAAATAGAATAAATGCTTGCATGTACGAATAATATTTGTATAATTGATATTTTTATGTATATTAAATAGCATCTAAACATTTAAACATTTTATTTCACAAGATAGTCACAGTACAAGGGTGAAAACACTTATTGTAAATGTAAAAAATACACCAGAAAAAAGAAGAAAAAGAAAAAAAAACAAGTCAAAAAAAAACGGTTTTTTTTGGGTGGGGTGGGGGGAGAGAGTTAGAAGAAAGGTGAAGGTAGGGTTTTGGATTAAAGAATGGTTAGGTAAAGTTACATACCAATGCAATTCTAAGATTTTCTATTTTTTTTTAAATTTAAAACCGTTATTATGAGTACGATTGCTATTGTCACGAACAAAAAATTTATCACAATTTATATCTACAAAGTTGCGTGCCATTTTGAAGCATGACACAAGGTCATTTATTACTCGACGTTTTTCAAGACTGTCAATTTTAAGCTGGCTTAAGCGGTCTAAATAACTAAAGTAAGTAAGCCCACACCGTTTGAAAAGGCGCCTTGTAAAACACCTTTAAATTCTCTCAAGATAGTACATATCTTTTATTTTTTGGAGTATGAAACGCCGGTCAAACACTGGCGTTTCATACTCCAAAATGTGTCTTACGTACGTGGTATATGCTTTAAGAAGGATATTACAATTTTTTGATCTAAAGCCAGCTTTTTTTGCAATTTCGCTACAGTGGCGAGAAATCTTTAGGGAATTTGACACTGTAATTCCAAGATCCTTTATATTATCTACTGTTTTTAACTGTACATTACCAAGAAGGATTAAGTTTTTGTAACACCACCAAAAGATATTACTGAACATTTTTCAAATGCTATACGTAACTGCCATTTCTTGGACCAAGCGCAAAATAAATTAAGCGACTTTTGGAAATAATCAGGCGAGTTATTGGCAAATGAACAGTAAATCTTAGTGTCATCTGCGAACAATTTAGCAGTAAATTCTGGTTTAGACATTCTGGAAGGTCATTTATAAAAATAAGAAAAAGTAAGGAGCCCAAAAATCTCCCAATCTGACATGTCACATAAAACAAAAATGTTTTAATTGTTGATTTTTATTATTTACACTTTTCAGGGTGAAATTGAGTATATTATTAAAACAATTTTTTTTTAATTTAGTAACTTTTTGCACAAAATTGATGTGGAATATAGAACAAAACATTAAAGGAGCGCTGTCACAAATCAAATTCCTATAACGCACTAAAAGGACTACTTCTTTATACAAAACCTATCTACCTCAAATTTAATATTTTTGGCTTCTCCAGACCAATTCGACCACATTTATAAATTTCAATTTAATCGGTTTAGTAACAAAAAATTTGTATGATCTAGCGTTATAGGAATTTGATTTATAATTATATCTCACAAATGATAAATCAATTTATGCCGAAATTCTATTAATCTGTAAAAACTAAAAAGGAAATATTTCCACACATCGATGTAATTCTTTTATAAATTGACCCTTTTAGAGTTGTTAATAAAAATATTATCTTGTGCTCCAAAATCTTGTAACAAGGCAAAATATCTTACAAGGCAAAAATCTTACAAGGCGAAAAATAAGGCTTTTGAGGGCATTCTTTTTTACAAAACAAATTTTAGAGCAAAAATATATATAAAACCAACGTAGTATTTTTGTTTATTTTGAAACCTTAATTAAGAATTTTTACAAAGTCTTTGTCGATATATTAGTATTTTAGTAAAAAAAACCAGCGATTTTTACCTTAAAATGGTCGGCCAATCTTTGGCATTAGCAAAAATGCTGAATTTAAGTCTGTTCTGAAAATTTTTATTCAAATGAAAAAGTGCTAATTTTATTATTTGAAATGTTTGTTTCGACAGTTTTCAGAACGAAAAAAACGCAAAAATATAATATTTTAAAATAACTGTACAGTTTGTTGAATAGTTTTTTGCTTTCCATGTTTCACAAACAATAGGGTAATAATCTTAGGGGTTTTTTTTAAAGAAAATAGTAATATTTCGAGAAATAATTTATTAAAATAAAAAAACAAATAAATAAGTAAATCAGGGAGTAAACGACGTCTGTTCTTTCTTTTATATTTTTACAACAAAACTTTTTGCAGTAAAGAAGACATTGTTCCAGGATAAAATGCCCAAAATCCCTATTTTGGCCTTTTTTAAATGGCATAAAAATATTTAAACAAATCCTTTATCCTGCGCTCCAAAATCTTGTAACAGTTTTACAAAAAAAAGATATGATACAAAAAAATGATCGAAATCAAAAACAAACACTTTTTACTGCATTTTTAAGTGTATATTCTGGCACACATCCTTTTTGTAGAAAATTTATAGTTTTTTTAATGAAAGTGCAAAACCAACAAACAAAACCATGGGTAAAAAATATGCAATTTATACTGTCGTGTATAAAGAGTGACGCCCATAAGTCATTTAATAAAATGCTTTTCAAATAGTCTTAAAAATATCACATTTCTTTAAGTTATGTCATAATAATCCTATATTCTTCATTAATTCAAGTCAATTATGGATTGATTTATTTACGTGAATTCAGATAAATTGAGTTGTTCCATTATTAAATTAAAACAGGCTCTTTATTATAACTGGCATGAATTAACAAAGAATATGATTTTAAAATAAAAATATTATTTAAATAGACTGAAATTATGTTGTTATAATGGTATATTTTAACTAGGCCTTTTATTTAAGAGTTGAATATCTTTTGTGAAGTATAATATTTTTTTTATTTTTTAGGGTTAAGCTCACAATTAAGCTAATTAGCTTGGGCTAATTGTGAGCTTGAGCTTGAGCCTGAGATTTATTGTGAGCTTGAGCTTGAGCTTAGTACTCACAATTAAATATATGTGAGTACCAATTGGTATTGAGCATTTGTGAGCAGCTCAATGCATCCCTAATACGTATGCATTTAGGTTGGATCCACACATAGCCCGTATAATTTGTTCTTCATTTCTCATTCTTCTTTTCTTTATTAATTAATTTTCATGTATTTTTGGTAAAAGTAATTTGTGATTTATTAATTTAAATAAAGTAAAAGTAATGGCCAAAATTTTATTTAAGTAAAGTAAAAGTAAGACCTATTTTTTTAAGTAAATGTAAGAGTAAAAGTACAATAAAAGTAATTTTGAAACGGAGCAAAACAACGGTTTTCGGAGCTCTAGAGCTTCGTTCTAAAGTTTTTTCGCTAATTTTATGTATAAAACTATTATTTTAATAAGTTTTTTGATTAAAATATTATTTTCTGCTATTCACTTTACAACAAGCCCATAGAGAATCTAGCCAATGAAATTGCTTAAATTTGACTTAAATTAGTTAAAGTATTTGCAGTGGAAAATCC
>JASAMX010020363.1:0-20689 GCA_030248175.1 Microlaimidae sp. YZB2_3 | reverse complement strand
ACATAAAACAACGGAAATACACAATAAAATCACGTGATAAGTGTTGGAAAATGTTTCGGTGACTTTTATAATGCACCAAAGTACAACTTCGGCATTTCAAATGCCGAATTTCTCACAAATTTGGGCAAACTGGAAAATAGCTCGACACCGCCCCGCTCCTACAGTTTGACAGACGCCCCAACACACAGTTCTGAACAAACTCCCAGAACCTGTTCCGAACAGTTCTAGAACTGGACCGGTTGAGTACGGGTTAAAAGAAAAAAAATTGAAATGACGCAAAAAACAAAAAAAAAGATGTTGTTTTTAATATGCAAATAATTGTTACATGACTTATAACAAGAGGTAAGATTTATTCTAGAGTGAACACCAGAATAAATCTTCCCCTCTTTGTTAAGAATTTTATGCAAATTTTTGCTGTATGCTGTAACACAGGGGGAATAAATATTCTGAGGGGGGAAGATCTGTTCTGGCGTGAACCAGAATAAATCTTCCGGGGGAAAGATCTGTAATGGGGGAAGATCTATTCTACGACACCGGCTCTAAAGTCCCGTTACCTGGAAATTAAGTCGTGGTCAAATTTTAGGCGTGCCAGAACTTGATACCGAATTGCGTTTAAACAATATATATATATATTTTTTATTTTTATGTTATATTTTTTGATTACATGATTAAGGAATAAAACAATCAATTAAAGTCAAGTATTACCAAAACCGTTATTTTAGAATAAAAAAAAGTTTTAATAATCTGCAAGATTTGTTTTCATGCATATTTTTAAAAAGGCAAAAAGACAATCCAAAATTCTTACAAAATTTATGCTCACCTCAAAATATTAAGGCGAGTGGATTTGCAAATAAAGTATAGCGAACCCACTATTAACTGTATGTTGTGAAAATCACAAAATATTTTTTAAAAAATTTTAAAAATATAGTTTAAAAAGTGTCGATTTAATTCTAAAATTCTTCTTGATTTTTAATCTAAATTTTTCAAAGTTTTTATTGGCAATGTGCGCAAATAATATTATATTACTTATTACTTAAGGTTTTTTGAATATAAATAAGGATGTCGTAAATATAGTATGCACTTCGCAAAAAAACATTCTGGTTTCAGCGCTTCATATTATAAACTCCGGTAATAAATTCTATCATGTTTTAGTTGTTGTCTAAGAAAAACCCAAAAAATTCTCGAAAAAAGTTGTATATAAAATAGAATAGTATACAACTACACAGGTTCAAAAACTTAATGCCAATTAATTTCCCACTGAGTTGATTGAATTTCGTGATTCAGGGTCAATGGAGCCAAGGTAACTTGAAGCCTTAGTGGTGGCGGAACTACGGCACCCCCGGAACACCGGAACCGGAACTGGAATTGAGATTTTCAAAAAATTCGGAATAAGAACCATAACCGGATTTGAGATTTTTCGAAAATGCGGAACAGGAACCGGAACCCAAATTCCAAATTTTGCCCGGAACATCCGGAACCCGGAACCGAAACTGCCCATCATTAATCCTATATTGGCCAACTTGGAACCGCAAATTTGGAACTTGTAGCCGTTAAAAAATTGCTAAAACATATTACTAAACCTAAGCTAAACCTAAAACTCAATCCAAACTAATTTTTTATTCAGGGCTCCAAGTTACAATTGTTGGGGGCTTTAAGTTCCTAAAAATTTCTGAGGCTCTAAGTTCCTTACTTATAGCTCTAAAGATCCAAGAAGAAATTTCTATATGCGCTAACCAACTGCTTATACAACGTTATTTAAGTATTATATCAGCGTTACGACACAAAAAAATTAATGAGAACGCAAAACAATCACCACAGCAAATTTATTTTTTCGATCAAAAATTCGGAAATCGGGTGTATCATTTGCATTTTACTGTTTGGTTGTCGTGTAACTCAAAGCATGTATAAACGACTGTTTAACACAAAATTTTTATAAGTCTGAAAAATCTTTTATATTTGAATTTAATATAACGCGACTTTGATGTATTTAGTGGTTTAAAACGTGTGTGAGTTTCTTTGTTTCAACAATCTTTCCTGGCTTTAACCTTAAATTTTTAGTTTTTTTTCATTTGCGATGTGCTTAAATAATATATTACTAAGGTTTTTTTTCGGTTAAAAATAAGGATGCCGTAAATCTGAGGTTTGTAAAAAAACATCCTGTTACATAAAATTGCCTCCATTTTCTCAGTTTCACAGATTCATATTTTAAATTGTCGGTAATAAATTATGTGATATTGTAGTGTTTTTTTTTGTTATTTAATGGCATACAATTTTTTTGGTGGTTTGATATTTATTGTGATAATTAAGTCAAATCAAAAAATAGGAAGTAATCTTATCACTCTGCAGAACATCCAATGTTATTTTTTGGAACAGTTGTTTTTACCGCTTTTGTGTATTTTGATTAATACTGCTGTTTTTCTGTTTGAAACTAATTTAAAGTAGTACAGGTTGTCTATCGAATATAAAGCCATAAAAACACATAATTTGCTTTTTATAGGTTTTTAAAATTTATAGATAAAATAAATTGGATTTTTGACGTCATTTCGTTTAAAATAAATTAAATTGCGTTAAAAAAAAACTTAACTTTACTATAACTTTATTTTAACGCCATTTCAAAGTGTTGTTTTATGTGGTTTTAACAGAATTGTGTGATTTTGAGAAAAATGTGCGACGTTAGCCGAGAACATTTTTTAATATGAATCGCAATTCCAAAACTCGTGGCAATTAAGGCTGGTTCATATCATACTTATGTAAAAACGTCCTTGGAACAAAGTCCAAAGGACGTTTTTACATTCGTTTATACGCTGTATTTGTCCTTTGGACTTTGTCCAAAGGACGTTTTTACATAAGTATGAACCAGTCAGTCTTTATTGGTCAAATTACAGCCTTCCACGTGGCGTTTCAATGTAAAAATTTCTTTGGATATAGTCGTTACTCTAACACAATGAGTCTGAAGCATCGTAAAATACTCGTAACTGTGACTTATTTTATATCTTAAACCACAAATAATTTCAACAAAATGAGTCAAAGTCATGTAGATTTTATAATGATTGTGTCTCTTTGTGTCAGAGTAACGTCGATATTATAAAGTGGATAATAAACTTCCAACAGCTATTGACTGCGCTTCCTCTTTGAATTTGTTTAAGTTAAAAACTTAATTTAACAAGGTTATTGTAAGATGTTTGAATTATTTTGATTTCATTTAACAATTCACGTTTTTTAGTATTGTTATGCATATGATGCGGCATTCTTCGACAATATAAAACAAAATTGTCATAATAAAATTTTTGGGTTTTGCTCAGGTTGCTCGGGTAAAACAGTTTTCTATCCATGATACGGTTATTTCTTAGGTTTTATTCTGATATTGTTTAATTTTAATGGTGCGTAATCTTTAGTTGCCTATATTCTTCTTACAATTTATCTATGTGCAAGTACAAGGAAAATTATACCAAGGAATAAATAAAAGAAAACATATATAATAGTGATATTCCAACCCTCTAATATCATGCTCCGGCTATTTTAAGCGAAAAGAGCTCCGGGGCTCCAGAGATCAATCCCTTAAATGCGCGATTGGCGTATTTAAGCTTGAAATACGTTATGTTTTGCATATAATATATGACTTTTTCTTATCGTTTTTAATAAGTTTAAAAAATCAAGTTTAGAAAAAACTTTTAATAAAATAATTGATTGCTCTTTAATTAATCATGAAATTATTAACAAAATAGGACGGCGCTCCGGAGCTCCGGAGCTCGGAGCTCTGGAGAACATCATTAATATTTAACCTAATTTAGAAAAGACAGATAATAGTATAAATACAAGAATTTTGCAATATTTAAGTAGGGTAACTGAATTAATTTCGGCCACCTTTTTTTATTTTTTTGAATAAGTTTTTTCCGGCTTTTTCAATCAAGCCAAAATTTGGCCTAAAAATCAAACAATAGCTATATTTGTTATTCCAGTGCAAAATTTGAATATCTCTGTTACACTTAAAAGTTAGTGAAGGTTTAAACTTTTTTTTTAAGTGGCCGAAGTTAAGGCGCGTACCATTTATTTCGGCCACCTACAAAAAACTGGCCATAACTATTGCTTAAACGAACAATAAAAATTGCTAAAGGGTGCAAATTTACCCTTAGGTATTGTTCTTGGTACATATAACTTAATTTTTTCCGTTTTTTTCAACTTTAATAGTTATTAGCAAGACTTTAAATAATTATGTCAAAACCTTAAAAAAACAAGTTTTAATAACTTGTATTTTTTGTTCATTTTTTATTTTTGGCTTAAAAACGTCAAAACAAAGTCAAACGAGCAAAAAAAATTCTTTATAAATACGGTAGTACAATGATATTTAAAAACAGCGAAAAACGACAGGTTCTTTCACCAAAATTTTAAGGTGGCCGAAATTAACGGAATTTTAAAATGCGCAGTTAGTTCAACGCATTGCAAAATAATTTTGAAGAAAATATCAAAACATGAAAATTAACAACTTTGAGCCTTAAATAGAAGATATTTTAAGGTTATATATTGCTTCGTTCTAAATTTGATGCAGTTTACACACAAAACAAAAATTAAAAAAAACCATAAAAAATTCACTTTTTGTATGAAAATGTTGATAATGTAGAATAATAAAAATAAAAAACTTTTGCAAAAACACTTTATTCAACATTAATCCAGTTACTTTTGTGCTAGTTCTTTTGTGTTTTTAAAATAAGCCAACTTTCTAACACCCTAAATTGGTGGCCGAAATTAAGGCGTGGCCGAAATTAAGTCAGTTACCCTAATGTTTTTGATTCTATTAAATAAATTCAAATTGTTTCAGATCTTGTAATATTTTTTTTTTGCATTTCGAGATTTTTATGACAAAAATCCATGAAATAAAATTGTGAGTTTTTTCTGGGGGAGAAAACATTGTTTGGCCAAAGAGTATTAGCCTAAAAACTGGGAAAACTAAGCAAATATTAAAAAATATATAGCTTTGTGTAACTATAATAACATCAAAATAGTAAAAAACCTTATCACAAAATAAACCATAATTACCAATTTTTAATATCATATTTTTAATACAGTTTCCTAATGATATTTTATAAGAATAATTCATGATAATTAAAAATGTGTTTAATGTACTTAATTATATACGGCAAAATCACAAAAATGCCTATGTTTGAATTTGAAATTGTTCTTTTTTAACACTTTTAATAAATTTACATCATGCTAAATTATTGTTGAAAAAAAGCTTGCATTATTGATTTTGAACAAAACTTTAGTAATAAAATCATAAACAGATTGAATTTATAACTATATAAATGGTTACCAAAACGGTTGATGTTGCTCCAATTTGTGTAAATTTAAAAAAATCAGGCACACTTAACACTCGATTGGCAAGTGTCAAGCGATAAATATTTTATAAAAGTCGGCTGTGATGATAATGTTGATTAAACAATCATTTTATATAACTTTAAAATAAAAAAGAGGATTTTGAAGTATTTAATGTTTTTTTTTTTGGGTTTTTTTTTTCTTTTGTGTTTGTGTGTTTTTTTGTTTTTTTTGTTTTTGTTTTTTTTGTTTTTTTTTTTTTTTTTTTGGTTTTTTTTTGGTGGGTTTGGTTGGGTTTTGTTTTGGTGGTTGTGTTGGGTGGTGTTTGGGTTTTTGGTTTGGGTTGTTGGTTTTTTTTTTTGGGGTGTTTTTTTTTTTGGTTTTTTGTGGTTGTGGGTTTTTTTGTTTTTTTGTTGGGTTTGGGGGTTTGTGGGTTTGTGTGTTTTTTGGGTTTTTTTGCTTTATGGGATAATTATATGAATGAGAAATAGTGTGGTAACTTGAAGTTCTCTATGCGTATTTGAATTGGTGTATTCAATCGACCAAAGTCACGTAAGAAATAATTTGCATAAGCATAGTTGGCTTATTGGTCGTTCCGTATGAGGTTTACTTTATTTTAGTAATAGTACGTTTAGCAGTTTTTGCACGGATTTCCAACAAAAAAGCTACAGTGCTTCGACAGTTGCGAACGCATTTTTCAACCAAACCGTATATAAATTATTCCTTGCGTGATTATGGTGGATACGGCGTAAATCGGATCGTAAATCTAAAATACAGCAAAGCTGTTTCTTATTTAGCCCTTGATTTTTCAAGTTCACCCAACTTGAAGCTCCAAGCTTTACAATAATTTATTGATTTTTTATCGATTTTGGTACGGGGTCTTTAGAGCCACAAGCAGGGAACTCGGAGCCATCGAAAATTTTTGGAAACTTGGCGCCACGAGCAATGGGAACTTGGAGTCTTTCAGAAAAATTTGTTTGGGCTTAAATTCAGGTTTCGCTTAGGCTTAGGTACACGCTTTAGCGATTTTTATTTTGGCTCCAAGTTCCCAACTTACGGCTCTAAGTTTCCCACTTACAGCTCCAAATTCCAGCTCCAAGTTCCCTAGGCTCCATCGACCCTAAATCTCGATTTTATCGGTTTTAATTTTTCTATTTATGCAGGCCACCGGGTTTTAGGAACCATAATTAGGGAATCCGCAGTCTTGAAAATGGAAACTTAGAGCTCCAAAGCAAAAAAAAATGGTTTGCGCTTAGATTTAGGCTTATGCTTGGTTTTTGCGATCTCGAGTTAATCTAAATTTTCTACTTCCAGCTCTAATTCAACAAGTTGCAGCTCTAAGTTTCAGCTGTAATTTAATTCAGCTTTAAAAACGCCCAATTTTTCCTAAATAGGCTTGAAATATCTATTATACCAGTAGTTCAATACTTACAACAACTTTATAACTTTTACCCGCCTATTCTCACTTGTTAAATTAACTGTTGTTTTATGTAAGAATTATAGTGAATTATTCGGTGTTGAATAAATTTCAACATTTTTTGACATGAATTTTTTTTCTTCTTCTTTTTTTTAGGATTTTAATGGAAATGTTTATATCCGGACCAAATTACTCTGTGAAATTACGTAAACGGAAATTTATCAACGAAACTGGATTATTTAATGTTTCATGGTAATAGTGAAATTAAAATTTACTAATGTCAGACAAAATAAACGGCAACCATTCGCATTCGGGACCGATTTCTCCTAAACTGAAATCCGTTGTGGAACTTAAATTCATATCATTGTACAAAAAGGTATATTTTGTTTAAATCCGCAGTTGAGGCTGTGGCGCAGTGCAGCAGATCTTACGTCTTGCATACTGAAGTTCGCTGGATCGAGTCCCCGCTGAGATACACTGCGTTTCGATAATATTCTTAGTTAATATTGTGATATGTAGTATTTGGTTGCGCAATTGTGCTGAGTAACATCGGCCTTGCGTATCCTGCTTTATGCGAAATAAAAATAAAATAAATTTGAAATTTGAAAATAAATCAAATAAATTATTTGTTGGCTCATCTTTAACCCACTAATTTCTCACCAAGACAAGAGTAGATATCATGTTTTTTTTGTGCGACAAACAACTGTTATTATTTATGCCTTTTTTTAAAATATAAATCAAAACGTTTTATACCTAAAAACCAAAACTTTCAAAGTCACAAAACTCTAAAAGATAATTTTTTGTCAAAAATATTAAAATACAATGACCAACACTTTTTTTGAAACAATGGCAATACAGTTTGCCTATATACTATTTTTAAACTTACCGCCTCTATACAGTACAATTTGTTATTAAAACTTATTTGTTAGTGATGGCAGTTCCGGTTCCGGGTTCCGGATGTTCCGGACAAAATTTGGAATTCCGGTTCCGGTTCCTGTTCCGGATTTAGGAAAATCTCAGTTTCGGTTCTGGTTCCGGTTTCGGTGTTCCGGGAGTTTCGCGGTTTAATAGGCAGTTTTAATTCCGGGTTCCGGATGTTCCGGGCTAAATTTGAAATTCCGGTTCCGGTTCCTGTTCCGGACTTTTGGAAAATCTCCATTCCGGTTCTGGTTCCGGTTCCGGTGTTCCGGGAGTTTCGCGGTTTAATAGGCAGTTTTGATTCCGGGTTCGGGATGTTCCGGGCAAAATTTGGAATTCCGGTTCGGGTTCCTGTTCCGGATTTTTGGAAAATCTCAGTTCCGGTTCCGGTTCCTGTTCCGGACTTTTGGAAAATCTCAATTCCGGTTCTGGTTCCGGTTCCGGATTTTTGGAAAATCTCAGTTCCGTTTCCGGTTCCTGTTCCGGATTTTTGGAAAATCTCAGTTCCGGTTCCGGTTCCTGTTCCGGATTTTTGGAAAATCTCAATTCCGGTTCTGGTTCCGGTTCCGGATTTTCGGAAAATCTCTGTTCCGGTTCCGGTTCCTGTTCCGGATTTTCGGAAAATCTCAGTTCCGGTTCCGGTTCCTGTTCCGGATTTTCGGAAAATCTCAGTTCCGGTTCCGGTTCCTGTTCCGGATTTTCGGAAAATCTCAGTTCCGGTTCTGGTTCCTGTTCCTGATTTTCGGAAAATCTCTGTTCCGGGAGTTTCGCGGTTTAATAGGCAGTTTTGATTCCAGGTTCCGAATGTTCCGCGCAAAATTTGGAATTCCGGTTCCGGTTCCCGTTCCGGATTTTTGGAAAATCTCAGTTCCGGTTCCCGTTCCGGATTTTTGGAAAATCTCAGTTCCGGTTCCCGTTCCGGATTTTTGGAAAATCTCAGTTCCGGTTCCCGTTCCGGATTTTTGGAAAATCTCAGTTCCGGTTCCGGCTCCGGTGTTTCGGGGGTTCCGTAGTTCCGCCCATCACTGTTAATTGTAAACACCAAATGACGTGAGGCCTTAAAAATTTGTAACAAGAAAACTTGGCTCCGCCCAAAATTTTGGAAAATTGGAGCAATAATTAAGAACAATAAACAAAAATTTGCTACAGATCAGATGTACCAAACCTGTAAAAAAATATTATTTTTTTTAGGTGATAAATCCGAAGAAAACATTGCTAGATTTGCCTTTCAATGTGCTTCAAAGGATTTTCGAATACATATCTTTACGGGAATGGTGTATTTTTTCTCAAGGCGAATTACTTTCGAATTACATTTTACAACTTAAATTTGTGTTTTATTTCTCCGTTATTTAAAATTTTGTGATATAGAAAAAGTAAAATTAATTATGTTTTTTCTTTGCTCTTAGAATCAAAATACCGTTTCTTCTAATAGTAGGGGCTAGGCTACTATTTTTCAATGGGTGTAAAAAGGTAGGCTACAATTAGAGATAGGCTTCTATTAGAGGCTAAGCTACTATTTTCGCTACGAAGAAAGGATAGGCAGGTATAGTGTTCGAAGAACCATTTTTCAAACTTTTAACAAATTTTTTTTAATTTGATGCAAATGACCTATACGTTCTCACAAAAAAAAATCAGCGAAAAAAATCACTGATATTTGATAATTTTGCAGCTTCATCAAAGTTTCTTTTTTTTAACCTCTCAACAATCCGCTCCGAATCAGGCTAGGCTGCTATTTTTTCAATATGTGCAAAAGGGTAGGCTACTATTAGAGGTAGGCTACTATTAGAGGTAGGCTACTATTAGAGGTAGGCTACTATTAGAGATAGGCTACTATTAGAGATAGGCTACTATTAGAGATAGGCTACTATTAGAGATAGGCTACTATTAGAGATAGGCTACTATTAGAGATAGGCTACTATTAGAGATAGGCTACTATTAGAGATAGGCTACTATTAGAGATAGGCTACTATTAGAGATAGGCTACTATTAGAGATAGGCTACTATTAGAGGTAGGCTACTATTAGAGGTAGGCTACTATTAGAGGTAGGCTACTATTAGAGGTAGGCTACTATTAGAGGTAGGCTACTATTAGAGGTAGGCTACTATTAGAGGTAGGCTACTATTAGAGGTAGGCTACTATTAGAGGTAGGCTACTATTAGAGGTAGGCTACTATTAGAGGTAGGCTACTATTAGAGGTAGGCTACTATTAGAGGTAGGCTACTATTAGAGGTAGGCTACTATTAGAGGTAGGCTACTATTAGAGGTAGGCTACTATTAGAGGTAGGCTACTATTAGAGGTAGGCTACTATTAGAGGTAGGCTACTATTAGAGGTAGGCTACTATTAGAGGTAGGCTACTATTAGAGGTAGGCTACTATTAGAGGTAGGCTACTATTAGAGGTAGGCTACTATTAGAGGTAGGCTACTTACTATTAGAGGTAGGCTACTATTAGAGGTAGGCTACTATTAGAGGTAGGCTACTATTAGAGGTAGGCTACTATTAGAGGTAGGCTACTATTAGAGGTAGGCTACTATTGGAGGTAGGCTACTATTAGAGGCTAGGCTCCTATTAGAAGAAATACGGTAAATACAAACTTTCAAAAATTAATAATTTTAAACCTATAATAGTTTATTACAAGTATTTTCACTAATGGTTTTTAAAAGTTTTGATTCATTTTTCGTGTAGAGCATTGATCACTTGATCAATTAAAATTTCTAATGAAAATTTAAGATCTTCACTAGATCATACAAATTAATCTGTTGGAGCATAATGTTCAATAATAATGGCTTACAATCGAAAACTGCTAAAAAATGTAATTGCACAGCTTCAAAAAGAAAATGTTTTTCCAGTAAACAGTTTTTTTTATTATTTAACGATTTGAAACAAAATCTAATAAAAATTGCATCATACTTGATTGCCAAGTTCTTTTAAGTAAAAATAAACCCTGCAAATTATGAAATTGTTTTTATCAAAAGGGCTTTTTAAAAAAAATAATCTAAATGTTTGACTCTCTATTATAAAAAAAGGTTAAAATTCATTCATTAGATTGTCGGGCTTTAAAAAAAATTAATCTAAATGTTTGACTCTCTATTACAAAAAAAGGTTTAAATTCATTCATTAGATTGTCAAAACACCTAAACCATCTAATAATTGATTAACGAATTACATAAATTTACGTTGAGAATTTTTACTCGCACAAAATTTAAATTATAAATCGGTTCACTTAATATTCAGTTCGGAAACTAATTTGTCTGCTTGGTCATAGTGTCTAAAAAAGCGGACTGGATTTCCAGGCAGTTGTGGTTGTCGAAAACCGAGGTCATTGTCGAATTTGACATCGTGAGCCTGAACCCCGCCGTTCCTGTTAAATTCTACATGCCCGAGGACAATTTATGGCCTCAAAGGTGCCGGATGTTTATTGTAAACTGGACTAAAAACTAATTTCTAATGAAGAATCACGACGGTTAATTCCATGTACACAAAGGTCTCGAGCAGATTTAAAAATAATTTGTATATGATGTTGGTTAACAAAAAAAACACCATCATCACACCAAAATAACATAAACATAAAACAATTTTTTTAAAGATAGCTGGTTGTCCATATTTTGTTTCTTCTTCATTTTTTCAGGTCTTATACAAATTATTTTCAATTCTTCTCGAGACCTTTGTGTACATCCAATTAAACGTCGTGATTCTCCATAGTAAAGTTAATGGGTTGAGTAAATTTCTGAGTTACGGTCGCGGAAGAGGAGGAAATTCTCAGCCGGAAGTAGGGAATTCGGAAGCGAAAATTTTAAAACCCTCAAACCTATATATCTATTCCTGAAGTCTAAACCTAACCTTACCAGACCAATTTTTTCCCTTCAGGGGCGGGTCCACTAAACGCGTGCTGACTAGGTACTATCTTAACACGTTGTTTAAAACTCTTGTTAATGTTTTAATTTTTTGTTTTTTTTTTCTTGAGGAAACTTATGGGACTCTTTTCTTAGATAGAATAACTAATATTAAAGAGTTTTATGCATATTTGTTTGAAATAAATATTAATAAAGCCTTAAACCGTAGTTAGGAGTTTTGCTAGCCCGTAACTAGGGGTTATTGCTTTAATAGATATTGAAGTATTTCCGGGCTTTAACCCCAATCTTTAATTGCAAGCAAACAAGCTTCAAATAAAACTTTACTCCGACGTTTTGAAGCAACTGCGTGCTTCTTTTTCAAAGGCTCTAAAACAATATAACAATTATAATATTTTAAGATAATGTCAAAAAACAGTGATATACACATAATTAAATAAAACAACAAGGTCAAAAAATTAATATTTGATAAAACTTCTCAAAAAGGTGCATAAAATTAGCGGCAATAAAACGAGTAAATCACACCGGAGTAAATAATAGAGTAAACAAAAAGAAGTGTTCATAATTAGTAAGAATGACAGTCTTGTATCAGCTGTTCGGAAAAAAAATTGACTGAATATTGATTAAAGAAAAAGAATATTGATTAAAATTGAAGAAGTTCTTTTGGTAAGTGTTTTTTTGCTGCAAGTAATAGCATTGGGTGGATTTCGGTTTTTGCTGTATTTAAAGATCGTGATTTCGAATTTAAATTTATAAACAGAGCTTCTTTTTTCAATAATTCATTGGAAAAGCGTTTTTTGGTTATCGTGGAAGATTTATCGAGTATTTTTGTATTTAAAAAATTAATATTATGTTGTGTTTCTATGGTATGCTGTTTCAATGCGGAATTCGGGTCTTTTTGGTGTTCTTTTATGCGAGAGTTTAGTTTTCGTACTGTTTGGCCGATATAGAAATTATCGCAATCTATGCAAGAAATACAGTAAACGATGCCTTTGGGTTCAGGTTTCG
The DNA here is from genome assembly GCA_030248175.1 of Microlaimidae sp. YZB2_3. Taxonomy (NCBI): domain Eukaryota; kingdom Metazoa; phylum Nematoda; class Chromadorea; order Desmodorida; family Microlaimidae; species Microlaimidae sp. YZB2_3. The sequence goes on along the minus strand of JASAMX010020363.1, from coordinate 8,184 downwards.
GGTTATTGGGGTGTTTGTTTCCCATGATTACTTGGTGAATAGTGTTAGATTTTTTTGATACAACTTCTATGTCGTATTTTCTGAGATTTGTTCTAAGTTTTGGTGTAATTGTTGAGATGTATGGTAGTGAGATTCCGCGGCGGGCTGGTTTTGGTTTTGGTCCAATTTTAGGTGGCATTAATGCGTTTGTAATGGCCTTGCGGTTGTAACCGTTTTTCTCAAAAGTTTGGAGTAAATATTGAAGTTCTGTTTTTGGGTTATTCAAGATTTTTCGTGCGCTATACACGATAAAAATTTAATACTCGATAAATCTTCCACGATAACCAAAAAACGCTTTTCAAATGAATTATTGAAAAAAGAAGCTCTATTTATAAATTTAAATTCGAAATCACGATCTTTAAATACAGCAAAAACCGAAATCCACCCAATGCTATTACTTGCAGCAAAAAAACACTTACCAAAAGAACTTCTTCAATTTTAATCAATATTCAGTCAATTTTTTTTTCCGAACAGCTGATACAAGACTCTCATTCTTACTAATTATGAACACTTCTTTTTGTTTACTCTATGATTTACTCCGGTGTGATTTACTCGTTTTATTGCCGCTAATTTTATGCACCTTTTTGAGAAGTTTTATCAAATATTGATTTTTTGACCTTGTTGTTTTATTTAATTATGTATATATCACTGTTTTTTGACATTATCTTAAAATATTATAATTGTTATATTGTTTTAGAGCCTTTGAAAAAGAAGCACGTAGTTGCTTCGAAACGTCGGAGTTAAGTTTTATTTGAAGCTTGTTTGCTTGCAATTAAAGATTGGGGTTAAAGCCCGGAAATACTTCAATATCTGTTAATATGGAACCCCGAAAACCGGTGAAACTTATTGCTTTAATAGTTTGTATATACAACAAATATGTATAAAATTAATAAAATATCAGTTTGCGCCAAGTAAACAAGAAGTTTTGTTAGATTTTTTGAGAAAAAACTCAGAAATTAAAACATTAACAAGAGTTTTAAACAACGTGCTAAGATAGCACGTAGTCAGCACGCGTTTAGTGGACCCGCCCCTGAGCTTTAAGTTTTTATTTTCGTAGCAGCTCCAAATGGTGCAAATTTTCGGCCGCTTAAAGTTCCTAAGTTACAGCTCCAAATACCGTGTATCTACTGGGTGTTTAAAGCCGTAAGTGAAGAGATCAAATCCGGCAAAATTTTTTGGAAATTTGGAACCCCGCGCGGTGTGAACTCGGAGCCGAAAGTGAAAATAGGATCTGGTTTAGGTTTACGCTTAGGCTAGGCTCATAGGTGCGGTACCGAGTCAAACTTTTTGTCTTCGATTGTGAATATTTTTTGTCAAAACCTTACATCTGCTCCCAATAGCCACCAAAAACATTTTCAGCCAAATATCTTAAGTGGTTCAGAAGATATGACCCTCCAAAAATGTCGTTTTTCGACCATTTTGTACTTGAAAAATTGATCAATGGGTATTAAATTGCAAATTTAAAAAATATGCACTCGAAAAAAGCGGCTACTTTTTGCTTTAATTTAATACCTTGATCGTTAAAATTGGTACAGTATTTATCGAGATATTGCGTTTCCCATACAAAAAACCCGCCATTTTTTCGCTAAAGTTGCTAATGCTCCTTAAATCTGTGGAAAAGGCGGAATCAACGGAATTTTCTTAAGTAATCAGTTCAGTATACAATAATTGTCTGAAACAAGACTTTATAAATCCGATAGTGTACTATCGTTGGAAAACGTGTTCGAATCCTACTGGGAACTCACCTACATTCTCTGCCGCTGTGTTAATCTCACTCGTTTGCGCTTTCTCTCCAGTAATACGCAGGAATCCAAGGAAGGCTAATAAGGCGATATTACAATTCATATTGATATGTTGTATAATATAATAAAACTAAACTCTTTCAATTTATGTTTTTTGCTATGGTTGAATTATATCTGGGTGACGCTGAAAATTAAAATGCAGACATGAGGGGACCAATTAAAATTGTGCGGTACTGATCTTTTTTTAAAAAAAACCAATAAGAACGCAGAATTTTTTTTAATTGCACCTTTTCACAAAATATACAAAAATTAACCAACTTTAGCCCTTAAACAATTTGCATTTAGGTTACAAATTGAGTGATTTGATAAATAATTATTAAAATACAGGTTTTAATCTTTATTATTAATCCGCTTTAGTGAAAAATTTTGAATGTTTTTGTTGTTAAATAGTCGATTCAATACTGCAAATATGGCGGTCAGCTAGATTTTATTTGCCTATAGGTTTGAAGGTGTACCACAGATATCGTCAAAATAGTATCATAGAAGTTTATAAATAATTCCATTCACTTATTCGTTTATTTAGTTAGGAATAGATTTTTATATTGCATTTATTAAACAAAAAAGATTTTTTTGTGTAACTAGAAGACACTTATAATAATAAAACAAATACCCAAAAAAGCAATTGTGTGGTTAATAATCAGCCCTATTTCGTTTTTTAAACATATTATTGTTGTTTGTAGTATCAATGGATTTGAAATTTTCAAGACCCGTTATGACTTCAATGTTAAATCTTAGGATGGATTTATACCGTAGTGTTGTTAAAAGTTACTTTTACTTTTGCTTAAAGTAATAAAAATAACAGATTTTGGATTATTTTTACTCTTACTCCACTTTTGAAATTTCAATTACTTTTACTTTTACCCTACTTTTGAAATTTCAAGTACTTTTACTTTTACTCTTACTCGACTTTTGAAATTTCAAGTCCTTTTACTCTTACTCTTACTCGACTTTTGAAATTTCAATTACTTTTACTCTTACTTTTACTCGACTTTTGAAATTTCAATTACTTTTACTCTTACTTTTACTCGACTGTTGAAATTTCAATTACTTTTATTTTTACTCTTACTCGATATTTGAAATTTCAAGTACTTTTACTTTTACTCTTACTAGGATTTTCCACTGCAAATATTTAAATTAATTTAAGTAAAATTTAAGTAATTTCAATGGGTAGATTCCCTATGGGCTTGTTGTAAAGTAAAAGTAATTGAAATTTCAAAAGTCGAGTAAAAGTAAGAGTAAAAGTAATTGAAATTTCAAAAGTCGAGATCAAGTTAAGAGTAAAAGGACTTGAAATTTCAAAAGTCGAGTGAGTAAAAGTAAAAGTACTTGAAATTTCAAAAGTCGAGTAACCATAAAAGTAAAAGTAATTGAAATTTTTTCAAAAGTCGAGTAAACGGTAAAATAGTGGAAAATCTGTTATTTTTATTTCTTGAAGCAAAAGTAAAAGTAACTTTTAACAACACTACACATAATTTTAGTCCTAAGATTTAACATCGAAGTCATAACGGTACTTTGAAAATTTCAAATGTATTCATACTACAAACAACAATAATATGTTTAACAAAATAACTAGGAATTTTTATTGGCCGCACAATTGCTTATTAAAAATTTCGTTTTATTATTATAAGTGTCTTCTAGTTACACAAAAAACTCTTTTTTGTTTAATAAATGCAATATAAAAATCTATTCCTAACTAAATAAACGAATAAGTGAATGGAATTATTTTATAAACTTCTATGATACTATTTAGACTATATTGTGGTACACCTTCAAACCTATATGCAAATAAAATCTAGCTGACCTCCATATTTGCAGTATTGAATCGACTATTTAACAACAAAAACATTCAAAATTTTTCACTAAAGCGATTAATAATAAAGATTAAAACCTGTATTTTAATAATTATTTATCAAATCACTCAATTTGTAACCTAAATGCAAATTGTTTAAGGGCTAAAGTTGGTTAATTTTTGTATATTTTGTGAAAAGGTGCAATTAAAAAAAAATGATGCGTTCTATTGGTTTTTTTTAAAAAAAGATCAGTACCGCACAATTTTAATTGGTCCCCTCATGTCTGCATTTTAATTTTCAGCGACACCCAGATATAATTCAACCATAGCAAAAAACATAAATTGAAAGAGTTTTGTTTTATTATATTATACAACATATCAATATGAATTGTAATATCGCCTTATTAGCCTTCCTTGGATTCCTGCGTATTACTGGAGAGAAAGCGCAAACGAGTGAGATTAACACAGCGGCAGAGAATGTAGGTGAGTTCCCAGTAGGATTCGAACACGTTTTCCAACGACAGTACACTATCGGATTTGTAAAGTCTTGTTTCAGACAATTATTGTATACTGAACTGATTACTTAAGAAAATTCCGTTGATTCCGTCTTTTCCACAGATTTAAGGAGCATTAGCAACTTTAGCGAAAAAATGGCGGGTTTTTTGTACGGGAAACGCAATATCTCGATAAATACTGTACCAATCTTAACGATCAATGTATTAAATTAAAGCAAAATGTAGCCGCTTTTTTTGAGTGCATATTTTGTAAATTTGCAATTTAATATCCATTGATCAATCTTTCAAGTACAAAATGGTCGAAAAACGACATTTTTGGAGGGTCATATCTTCTAAACCACTTAAGATATTTGGCTGAAAATGTTTTCGGGGTTATATTAACAGATATTGAAGTATTTCCGGGCTTTAACCCCAATCTTTAATTGCAAGCAAACAAGCTTCAAATAAAACTTTACTCCGACGTTTCGAAGCAACTGCGTGCTTCTTTTTCAAAGGCTCTAAAACAATATAACAATTATAATATTTTAAAATAATGTCAAAAAAACAGTGATATATACATAATTAAATAAAACAACAAGGTCAAAAAATCAATATTTGATAAAACTTCTCAAAAAGGTGCATAAAATTAGCGGCAATAAAACGAGTAAATCACACCGGAGTAAATCATAGAGTAAACAAAAAGAAGTGTTCATAATTAGTAAGAATGATAGTCTTGTGTCAGCTGTTCGGAGAAAAATGACTGAATATTGATTAAAGAAAAAGAATATTGATTAAAATTGAAGAAGTTCTTTTGGTAAGTGTTTTTTTGCTGCAAGTAATAGCATTGGGTGGATTTCGGTTTTTGCTGTATTTAAAGATCGTGATTTCGAATTTAAATTTATAAATAGAGCTTCTTTTTTCAATAATTCATTGGAAAAGCGTTTTTTGGTTATCGTGGAAGATTTATCGAGTATTTTTGTATTTAAAAAATTAATATTATGTTGTGTTTCTATGGTATGCTGTTTCAATGCGGAATTCGGTTTGCGAGAGTTTAGTTTTCGTACTGTTTGGCCGATATAGAAATTATCGCAATCTATGCAAGAAATAAGTAAAAAAGACGATGCCTTTGGGTCAGGTGATCTAAACAGAAAAAGGGTTGGGGACAGGGAAAAGGGATAAAAACACATCCGAAAGCCACAAATGGACCAAAAACCAAACAGCGCGAATTTTTATAAAAAAAGAAGTGTATAAAAAAGAAAAATCAAGGGCCCACCTAGCGGTGCCCGGGTGGAAGGAAATGGGGGGGGTCAGGGGGGTGTCTGGCTAGGGAGGGTGAGGGGGAGAAAATAAAAATTACGAGCCAAACTTTTAGAAAAACGGTAAACCGCAAGGCAAAACAAACGCATTAATGCACTAAAATTGGACAAAAAAAACAGCCGAATCTCACTACCATACATCTCAACAATTACACCAAAATTTAGAACAAATCTCAGAAAATACAACATAGAAGTTGTATCAAAAAAATCTAACACTATTCATCAATTAATCATGGGAAACAAACACCCCAATAACCCGAAACCTGAACCCAAAGGCATCGTTTACTGTATTTCTTGCATAGATTGCGATAATTTCTATATCGGCCAAACAGTACGAAAACTAAACTCTCGCATAAAAGAACACCAAAAAGACCCGAATTCCGCATTGAAACAGCATACCATAGAAACACAACATAATATTAATTTTTTAAATACAAAAATACTCGATAAATCTTCCACGATAACCAAAAAACGCTTTTCCAATGAATTATTGAAAAAAGAAGCACTATTTATAAATTTAAATTCGAAATCACGATCTTTAAATACAGCAAAAACCGAAATCCACCCAATGCTATTACTTGCAGCAAAAAAACACTTACCAAAAGAACTTCTTCAATTTTAATCAATATTCTTTTTCTTTAATCAATATTCAGTCATTTTTCTCCGAACAGCTGACACAAGACTGTCATTCTTACTAATTATGAACACTTCTTTTTGTTTACTCTATGATTTACTCCGGTGTGATTTACTCGTTTTATTGCCGCTAATTTTATGCACCTTTTTGAGAAGTTTTATCAAATATTGATTTTTTGACCTTGTTGTTTTATTTAATTATGTATATATCACTGTTTTTTTGACATTATTTTAAAATATTATAATTGTTATATTGTTTTAGAGCCTTTGAAAAAGAAGCACGCAGTTGCTTCGAAACGTCGGAGTAAAGTTTTATTTGAAGCTTGTTTGCTTGCAATTAAAGATTGGGGTTAAAGCCCGGAAATACTTCAATATCTGTTAATATGGAACCCCGAAAACCGGTGAAACTTATTATATTCAATTAGTATTTAATCTATATCTGTTTTTGGGGTAGTTTTTTTATTCATCTTTTTGGTTGTTTTTTTGTTTTTGTTTTTTTTTATTTTTTATTTTTTTTTTTTTTTTTGGGGTTTTGTGTGGCGCTTTGTTTTGTTAGTTAGATTTGTAATTCGAAAGGTCAAAAGGGGCAAGTAGAAAAGAGAGAGTAACCAGTAATAAAAGTAAACAAAAAGTGTTCATAATTACAGTAAGAAATGACAGTCTTGTGTCCAGCTGTTCGGAGAAAATATGACTGAATATTGATTAAAGAAAAAGAATATTGATTAAAATTGAAGAAGTTCTTCTGGTAAGTGTTTTTTTTCTGCAAGTAATAGCATTGGGTGGATTTCGGTTTTTGCTGTATTTAAAGATCGTGATTTTGAATTTAAATTTATAAATAGAGCTTCTTTTTTCAATAATTCATTGGAAAAGCGTTTTTTGGTTATCGTGGAAGATTTATCGAGTATTTTTGTATTTAAAAAATTAATATTATGTTGTGTTTCTATGGTATGCTGTTTCAATGCGGAATTCGGGTCTTTTTGGTGTTCTTTTATGCGAGAGTTTAGTTTTCGTACTGTTTGGCCGATATAGAAATTATCGCAATCTATGCAAGAAATACAGTAAACGATGCCTTTGGGTTCAGGTTTCGGGTTATTGGGGTGTTTGTTTCCCATGATTAATTGGTGAATAGTGTTAGATTTTTTTGATACAACTTCTATGTTGTATTTTCTGAGATTTGTTCTAAGTTTTGGTGTAATTGTTGAGATGTATGGTAGTGAGATTCGGCGGCGGGCTGGTTTTGGTTTTGGTCCAATTTTAGGTGGCATTAATGCGTTTGTAATGGCCTTGCGGTTGTAACCGTTTTTCTCAAAAGTTTGGCGTAAATATTGAAGTTCTGTTTTTGGGTTATTCAAGATTTTTCGTGCGCGGTGGGCTAAGCATTTAGCTGTACTTAATAACTGGTTTTTGGCTTGATTTGATTTGGCATGGATGAATCTATTGGAATGCGTAGGTTTTCTATAAATTTGGAATTTGAGTTTTGTTGATGATTTTGTTGTTTCTTTTGTTATTTCGATATCTAAAAATTGAATTTTATTTTCTTTTTCTAATTCTATTGTGAAACGTATGTTGCCTGTTTCGTCTTGAGTGTTAGAAATTGCCACTAGTCCAATTAATTATTGAAAAAAGAAGTTCTATTTATAAATTTAAAATTACGATCTTTAAATACAGCAAAATCCGAAATCCACCCAATGCTATTACTTGCAGCAAAAAAACACTTACCAGAAGAACTTCTTCAATTTTAATCAATATTCTTTTTCTTTAATCAATATTCAGTCATTTTTCTCCGAACAGCTGACACAATACTGTCATTCTTACTAAGTTATAAATTATAGTCTTCTTACTAATTATAAACGCTTCTTTTTGTTTACTCTATGATTTACTCCTGTGTGATTTACTCGTTTTACTGCCGCTAATTTTATGCACCTTTTTGAGAAGTTTTATCAAATATTAATTTTTCGACCTTGTTGTTTTATTAAATTATGTATATATCAACGTTTTTTTGACATTATTTTAAAATATTATAATTGTTATATTGTTTTAGAGCCTTTGAAAAAGAAGCACGTAGTTGCTTCGAAACGTCGGAGTAAAGTTTTATTTGAAGCTTGTTTGCT